>JASUAD010000018.1:28810419-28996884 GCA_037013555.1 Sextonia rubra
GTCAGATGAGTGACTCAAACAAACAACCTCACAGTCACAACAATGAGCACCTTCTGACCCTGCTATGGGCTCCAGTGACTCATCTAGATTCAAGTGCTGGTTTAAACATTGTTTTGCAATTCGCAAAAAAATGGTTATTTCTTCTTTATGAAATCTAATTCAGATACTGAAATACTTATTAGATGATAATCTAGAGTAAGATTTGTTCACAATTGTTATTGGTCTTATTTTTGCATGAGATGTCTATTTAAAGATACATATCGTTCCTATTGATTTAGATATTATAACAAATCCATAAATTTCATCTTTGGGATTTCTTGACTTGGAAAAATTGCAGCAGTGATGGGTTTTGGTGTATACATTACCCGCACTCTATTAATCAGCCACCACATTATACATGTTCTCACAGCCAAACACTAAAAAGTTCACATGTTTTGCAAATGAAAAGATATCACAATCATTTTCATGCATCTAGAATCACATGAATAGGATATAAAACAGGCCATCAGAATTCTACCACCCTTACAGAGGCAAATGATATTGCTAATTCTTACAGATAAAGGGTTTGATAGTAATATCAGGCCATATCTGCCTCACATTAAGCTAGTTCTTTTTTTTATTAAATTTTTTTATTCTAAAATAAAATCATTAGAAGGGTGTGGATCTCACACATGCTGGAAAAGTCACAAGTGGAGAAAGAATGGTTACTCATACCCCTCCAGCACTAGCAACTTTTGAAGGAGCCATCAGAACTTTAGCCTTCCTCAGAATTTCAATTGCTTGAGGTGTACAGGGCATATTCGAACCTGGAAACTAGGTGAGCATGCATTAACTACATATTAAGGGAAAAAAAAAAGGAAAGAAACCTACAGAGCTCCACATACTAGGTTCAGGATTACAACCTTCTATCAATATACGACAGCCTGAGTTAACCAAAAAAAGAGCATCAGATTGGTCAATTTCATTTTGAGAAGCACAAGGAAATGCGAGATCACACCGCTCATTCCAAGGTTTCGCATCCTCAAAGTATTTAGCTCTAGGATAAGACTTCAGATAGTCTCTGTCGTATGGTAGGAAAAGTAATCGTCAACACATACATCAAATAATTGCAAAGTAGCATATAAAAAAAAGTAGTAATGAAATGTATACACACCTTAAACTTCTTTGCTGAACCTTGATGTCCCTTAAAAGTGTCAATTTTACATAATCAAATCCTTCCTCATCCAGTAAATAACCCTTGGAATCTGCTAGAGTAAGAAAATATAGTTGGCACGTGATCGATATAGAACCACTGCAATCCCAAGAGATATCCTAGGGCTGTTTTTTCAAATAGAGTAAATGTTTTCCTGAAATAAGGAATTTGAACAGAAAAATATAGATGGACAAAAGATTTCCTTTTTATTCACTGCTCCAAAAATAGGGACAATCTAAATGCAGCCTAAGGTAGGTTCTACCCTGTAGTATGATTAAGCAGATTAGGGTTCAAAAGCCAATAAGTTGAAGATGCAGCATTCTCCTAAAATATAGATGTTGGGGTCAATCCATTAATCAGTATATTTTGTGTGAGGCAAAGGTGCATTTACTGGTAGAAGATGACAAATCTGTCATGTTAGATTTGTTCGTATGCTTAAATCTATTTCAATGAAATATTGAAATTTTAGATTGCCTTAGAACAAGGCTGCACATTTTGGTGAAAGATTTGTATTCTTTCACAAAATATGCCTGCATTTAGAATTTATTTTAATTGGTAAAGAGGCAATAGAGTGAAGCATTGGTGATAAAAGTAGATACCAGTTCCTGAAATTATAGGCACAAAGAAACTCATTTGAACTATCTGAATAATGTAATTTTCATAGCAAAAACACTCCAAGATTACACTATTTTTCTATTTTGTTTTACATGAACCAGATAAACTGCCCGAGCATTAAAAGACCACCTGATATGGTGACCGGGACTGCGCCATATGAATGAAGCTTCTCTAGGACATGCATGGCTATCTTTCCAGCTCCACTCACAACACATCTGCACATTGAAAAATGAAAAGATATTTTAAAAAAGAAAAAGAAAAAGAGAATTTAAGCATTCTGCCAAAAATCCAAATTCAACCATGATCGTAAAGTGAAATGCCAAAACACTTAATACATTATCAAATGTGTTCACATATCATAACAAACAAAGCGCGTGCACACAGATATAGGTTGATTGTAGGAACAACCAGACCTTTCCAATCTCAGGAAGGGTGCAGCCTATAGAGCTCACCTGGAAGCATGACACTCGTTGGGGATTTAAGAGTTTGGAAGGGTCCCATATGAACTACCTTGGTGTGAAAAACAGGAACCATAAAATCAAGGCAGGCACCTTTTCCGAAGGCTTCAAAGATGACCAAATCCTAGCCATTAAAGAAAGCAGGATGGGTGCCAAATAATACATGATCAATTGGAGGGCCTACACAAATCCAATGAGCATTCAAATTCGGTCAGTGCTAATTCAACAGGGTTTGATGTGTGTGAAGGGCTCAGCCTGATCATAAGAGGGGCAGGCGGACCCCACAGGATGGAGCGTTTTTAAGCGAAGGGCTATATGTTCATTTCCTAAAAGTTTGTGCACGCACGTGTGCATGTTTGCATTAACTGTAATAATAAAGAAGGTAACATATTTGCAAAAAATTAAGGGGTAGCATCAATAGGTGAAAAATTAAGAGAAACTCATTTAAGATGGTTTGGAAATGTCCAACACAAGCCAGCAACAATGCCATTGAGGAAAAAATTTTCTGTAAAGGTTGATGGCTCACCAAGGAAAAGGGGTAGGCCAAAAGGACATGAAAGTGGTAAAGATAGATTTGAAGAATTGCAAACTATCCAAGGATTGGGTAAAGATAGATCAGAACGGAGAAACAACATTCATGTAGCCACCCCAACATAGTTGGGACAGGGGGGCTTAAATGATGATGATGATGATGATACGTGAAGATTAGAAAACATGTAAAGATTGTATCGAGTATGAAATCAGAACCTCATGAGTCATAAGGTTTTCACAAATTGTGTTCATCTCAATCATGACCACACACATAAATGCTTTCAAATTTTGCAGGCTGCTTCAAAAAAAAAAAATGTCCAGTTCGCTGCTACTCCCTGTTTCAATGTGGAACTATGGTCAATGGTCCATACAGTTGACATGAAAGTAGATGAAAAAGTTATTGCAGAATTGGAAGATCCAACTCTTCTAACAATGGATAATGAAGGATAGAATAATAGCAAAGATTAAAGGAGAACAAGGGCCAGATGCAGATCATTATGATCTTTCAATCAAGCGTAGTTTCGGACATTTATCGTCATGTGTAGTCTTGTCGCATCAAAGATCTCAATTACCAAATGATGAGTGCAACATTTACAGAATAAGCTTTAAGATTAAGTTGCAACCTTAATCCTTTGATTTCTCTATTCATTTCTCCAAGTAGAAGATGTGCAAAGAAAACCTGGATACAAGCAAGGGCATTCTTTAGATTGTTTAGATTGTAGGCAAGTAATATAAATAAAAAAATATACTGTTTCTGGAAACTATGGACATCAAGTATGGCGTAAGCAAATGGGCAAAGATGGCAGAATCTCTGCTACATGAAAATTATTGCAGGTATCAAAATTACCAGCCCATAGCCAGTGGCTTCTGTCCGTAGACTAGAACCTGACCAGAAGATCTTTGGTCCTGTAAAGCTTCCCTGCATAACGAAAGCATACTGATGAAATTCTAAAAATTAGATAAAGAATATGAGGACAAGCATTCTCAGAAAAAATACAGGGTTTATTTGATAATAAAATATTTAACAGCTGACAAAAGCATAGCTTAGATGTATTTAGGACATCTTACTGGCATCTTGGCAGTGTCATTTCTTCTCCAAATTGGTTTCTCTTATTTTGAGAAGAAAAAGTCTGAATGCAAATGGCTTAGATAATATGCGTTCTAATGTGGTATGTATTTTCATAGAACTCTTATCTCATGATGTTTGCCTTCACCTAGACCCTCTACTTATTACTCATTACTCTTTGCCAACTCTTGGTTCAACCAATAATGATAATCATGATCATAATCGCTGTCATCGTTATCATCACCATCATCATCGTTGTCACAATCTTCATCGTCTTAAAACTAGTGGCACCACTGTGAGGCAAACATTTCAAAAGGTAGGTGAGCTGGGAATTAGTTATCAAGCAAAAAAGAACAAGGTCATTACCCAATGTGGGTCCCACCGAAGCAAGGTCCTGGGAGGATCCAAACTGGAGACAGACCTAACCTTTGACAATTTTCACAAAGTGGCAGACTGGAGACAGAACTAACCTTTGACAATTTTGCACAGAGTGGCAGCTAGCAGGTCTCAAACCTGCGTTAGCACACACCCTTGTGAAATATATGGCGTAGGCCTTTCCTTAAAATGTATCACTTAATGGAGGAACTGAGTGATGGTAGACAATTTTTCTTTGCTCTCTCTTTCCCAAATAGGAAACACAGATCAAATTTGGATAACCATATATAACACAAAAATTTCCCCTAATCCTCACAGAGAGAGAGAGAGAGAGAGAGAGAGAGAACATCAATACCTGGAAATTACCAGCAAGGCGTCTATATTGACCAAAGAGAAAACCCATTTCCCTAGGACCAACACCCATGTCTTCTGCAGGTAGATCCTGTAAGGAAATAATTTTATACTGTCAGAAGCACAACTGATAGTTCTTATATATATATATATATAATAAATACCAAAGGTGTGCATATCTTAAAAAAACAAAAATAAAAATAAAATAAAAGCATCAGGAGTATTCTTCTTATTACCTGATCAGGACCTAAATAGCGATACAGCTCATCCATAAAACTCTGACAAAAGCGCATAATCTGCCCACATGGGCTCCACATGAAATATCTTTATAAATCCTCAACAAGGTTTAACTTTTAACATCAACCCACTTTAAATGTAGCAGGCATCATAACAACTAGAAAAGAACTACAGAAACAAATACCTCATTATCACTTTTTCCTTTTGGATCAAAATCACTTCCACCTCCAGCACCTCCAAGTTTGTACGGTGATAAAGCATTTTTTAGAGTCTGCCCAAAAGTAGCAAGATACGTCACAATAAAGCCATTAAGTCTGTTGCAATTCACTAAGCACCTCAAATTCATAGAATCAATTGTGCTCATATTCAATTACAGGTTGATTGTATAAACAAATAAACTTCATCTCATTAAAAAAACACCTGCTCAAAACCAAGAAACTTGGCAACACTTAAGTTCATGGCTGGATGATATCGGAGGCTGCCTCTACATGGACCCAATGCCTGGCTAAATTGTACACGAAAGCCCCGATTGACATGTGTCTCTCCCTTATCGTCAACCCAAGGCACTCGGAAGACAATCATTCGCTCAGGCTCTAACAAGCGTTCCAAAATGTGGACAAACCTGCAACAAAACCAAGCCCCCATATAAGCTGTTGAATTTATGTCTGAATTCTTGTCAGAAGAATCAAAGCATATGATTATGATCCTTGAAGAAAGAATATGCAGTACTATTTGGGCTTTGCACATATACAAGACTGCTCCAATCCTAGTTAGTTTTTGTTTTTGTGGCATATCCATATTGGGTCCACTGGATCAACTGTCAGCATCAATGTTAAAGCCCAAGATAGCAGCACCTCTTTGGGTCAAGGATCATTAGTTTCAGCCCTTCTTAGCCTTTAAAACCCCAAATCTAGGTAGTCATGTTTGATATGTACTCACTGGGAATTCTTCAGCAAAACTGGCTCCAATGAATGGACCACTTCTTGCACTGACTGTATGAACTCAAGCTCATGAGGATCCCTTCTTAACACAGCTTCAATGATCGACCCAGCAGTCTTAGACATAAGAGCTTTAAGGTTTCAATTTTGAAACCATGTGACATCAATCCAACAAACAAAATTCAGTAGGGACATGGTAACATATTAGAGAAAATTTTAGAAACAGTAGAATGGCTTGGCATTTACCTCATCCAATATACTCGTAAAACGACACAAAAAAAAACATTTAATTTTTTTTCCAAAATGGTAAATGAAATTTCTTGCAGTAAAGAAAAAGGGACTACAGCAAAAGAACATAAAAGGCTCCTAAGAGAAATAACCAAGTACAAGGCTCCAGAACCCGATCACCTAATACAAGAACATATTAGTCACATTATGGGACTTCCATCTCACTCAAATACTTCAATGTATCAAATTTAAAACTGGTGGCAGGTGGCAATTATTCACTACTATAAAGAAAATAAGCAACTTGAAACGTTCAAACTGATCAAACGCCAACGAAAACATTTTGAGAATCACCAGCATATTCAAGTTGACAATTAATTACCAAGCATTATTAAATGCATTTCACAAATCACTGGTATATTCAAGTTGATATTACTGAACATTACTATTTCAATATAGACGTGACAATAAGGATCAGGAAAGAGAAATAAAAAGATGCATCTTGCGACTTGGGAGTAGGTGAAAAGGCCGAAGGAAAATGGGGGTCTAGGAATACGTGATATCAAAGGGGAAAAAATGGACTTTATTGACAATGTGGAAATGGAGGTTTGAATGTAGAAGATGAAATGAATGCACTGTGGAGGGAAGTGAATGCATTAAATATGGAAAGAGGAATATGGGATGGGATTTGGGTCGTTGTAAGAAATAATAACTTGGGTTCAAGGGTGTGGAAAGACATTATGAGATTGGGAGACAAGTCTTCTAAGATTGGGAAAACTGTAGTAGATAACTCTTAGATTCTCATTAAGAATGAGAGATGGAAGTAAAACTCATTTTGGGAAGGATGTATAGGTGGGGGAAGCTCCTTTAGGTTCAAGATTTTCAATCTTTTGTAAGTTATCAAATAATAGAGGAGCACTTATCAGGGGATGTGTTCAAAATAAATGATGGAATGGAACCCTTTTTACTAAGGAGTTATAGGGGAAGTGATGATGAAAATTCTCAAAGTAAGCTTTTGTTCAAAGGGGAGGACAAAAGACAATCTGGGAATCTCTAGGATTTTTTCAAGTTAACATTCCAAATGTAGACTAGCAATCCCTTTGCGCATTTTCCTTGTAAATAGCTTGTGGTTGAGCTCACTGAGAGTCAAAGATTTTTGTTGGACAGCTTTCTCCCATAAAAAAAGATTTTCGTTGGACAGCTTTCTCCCATAAAAATCTAACTCCTAACTCTCTCAAGTGGAGAGTTCAAGTTGTTGATTTTTTTTTCCTGATGTGCAGGTGCGAGGAAGAGTTTGTTGACAATGTCCTTGTAAATTGTTACTCGGCTTGTATGATTTGGTATTCCTTTCTTTCCCTTCGCATCCCTTCCTTTTCATAGTTCTATTCTTGCCTTGACTGAAGGTTGGTCTAGAGTTCCACTTCGAAGTAGAGGCTTATATTATGAAGAATGTCACCATTGGCAATTCCACAATTAATATGGAAGGAAAGAAATCAGTTTATATTTGAAGGGAAAATCTCACTTTTAAGATCAACTTTGGATTAAATAAAGTGCAACTTTTCCAATGGGGATTATGAGTAGAGGTGCTCAAGCCCATCTCTACCTTGGAGTTGGAAAGAGAGTCCAAAGCCGTGATTCAAGGTTTCAGCCCAAGAAAGACACAGAAATTCAGCCAGGAGCAGATTACATAGGGCCAATGAAGGTTAATATTGATGGCAGTTTGCAAGGCAAATCTGGCCATCAGGACCCATAAGAATGAAGAAGGCATGTTGCATATGGCCTTTCTAAGGACCCTTTGGAATTGGAGATTCAAACAGGGCGGAAATTGAAGCAATAAAAATTTCAAATACTTGTACTAGACTCATACAGGACAGGATTCACTTAATACAATTAGATCGGTTAAGGATAGTCTTCATCACCATGGAGAATTGCACCAGTAGTAAAGGTGATAGTTTTCACATACTCCAAGAGAATTGGAAAAGGTGAATGCTTAAGCCTAACGAGGTTATACAAGACCTGAAATATGGTTTGGAAATTCTTAAAGTATCTAGTTCCTTCTCATGAATGATGTTTATTACCTTCATCGATGGCCTTGCTCCAAGTACTTTCCTCCAAGTACTTTAAACTAATAGAGCGTCTTGTTGATTCTAAAAAATAACAAATAAAAGGAATCTCCGGCTTATGTTAAATAATCGGACATTTGAGTGTGACTTTCATACAAGGTCACATCAACACTTCTTATGCATGTGATCTGATAAAAAAGAACAACACAACAATTTCCTGAAGTAAATGTCCAAATGAACTGAAGCATCCAAATTTTAAGAACACTGATACGCCTATGACATACCTTTCATCAATAGATAACACTATGTTTTATCATTGCATTCATACTGATAAAGAAAATTTTGGTTATGCAGGTTGATAGCCCACCAAGGGGGATGGATAGGCCAAAGAGGTCATAGATGGAGCTAGTAAAATTAAATCTAAAGAAAGGCAACTTATTTGAGGATTTGGATTAGGATGATAGAAATGGAGAAACAAAATTCATGTTAGTGAGGATGAAAATTTGATGATGACGATGAGCAAGGAATAAAATAGCGGCCGCCTTTGTAGCGGCCGCTATATCGGCCGTAGCGGCCCTGGCCGCTACGATATATGGGTGTTAGCGGCGCTAACACCCATAGCGGCCCGTAGCGTCCGCTACGTAGAGGCCGCATCAATCTGGGCTATTTAAAGCCCAGACGAACCTGTTTCTTCATATTTTCACTTGTTTCACTGCTGTCTCCATCTCTCCTTTTCCCTTTCCACTGTATTTTGATCCTACCTCCCTCTTCCTTCAAATCAAAAGCAACAAGAGTCCAAAAACACATCAAGATCTACAAATCTAGAGCATTCATCTTCTTTGGAGTCAAAAAGCATTTTTCAAAAGGTATTTTCTATGTGATTTTTTTAGATCTATGGCTCTATTCCTCTTTTCTCCTTCATGAATCTCTTGGGAATGGCTTGTAATTGATATATCTATGTTTCCCATAGATCAAACTCCCCATTTTCTATAGTTTATTTATTTTTTATTTATTTTTTATTCTCGGATTTTTTTTATTTTTTGAAAAAAAAAATTTCTTGAAGAAACACCAACCAAATCACTTGAAAATTATTCCCAAGTGTTAGATCTATGAATCCCATGAATGAATCGCACTTTTTTTCTTATTTATTTGAATTTATTTAATTTTTTATGTTCATTTTAATAGGACTTTTTGAAAAAAATAAATTTTATTTAAATTTGGCCAACTAAATTGCTTAAAATCACTTCCAAGTAGCCTAGATCTATCATTCTCATTGATCAAACCCCCATTTTTTTGGGTTTTATAATTTATTTTTTATTTATTATTCTCGGATTTTATTTATTTATTTATTTTAAAAAAATTTCTTTAAGAAACACCAACAAAATTGCTTGAAAATCACTCCCAAGTGTTAAATCTATGAATCTCAAGAATGAATCACACTTTCTTTCTTGTTTTTTTAATGTATTTAATTTTTTATGATCATATTAATAGGATTTTTTGAAAAAAAATAATTTTTATTTAAATGTGGTCAATGAAATCACTTAAAATCACTCCCAAATAGCTAGATCTATAATTCTCATAGATCAAACCCCCATTTTTATGTGTTATTTATTCTTTTTTTATTTTTTATTTTCGGATTTTTTAATTTTTTCCAAAAAAAAATTTTTTTCTTGAAGAAACACTAACAAAATTACTTGAAAATCACTCCCAAGTGTTAGATCAATAAATCCCATGGATGAATCACACATTCACATATGTTTTTTTCTTTTTTTTGAATTTATTTAATTTTTCATGTTCATAATTCATACTTCATACGCCATATTAATGGGATTTTTTGAAAAAAAAATATTTAAATGTGGTCAACTAAGTCATATATGTATTATGCAGGTATTTATTATGTGCCTCAAAGTTCAACTTCTCTCATCATTTCCATTTGTGATTTGCTAAGAATTAAGATGGTGCGCGATGTAGATCCTGCATGGGCACACGATGTAGCAGTTAATGGAAATAGGTCAAAAATAAAATGTAATTTGTGCGGTAAAATCACTAATGGGGGTATTACAAGATTCAAGCAGCACTTGGCTCATGTTTCAGGCAATGTGGCAGGATATACAGTTGCACCAAAAGAGCTTAGAGAAGAGATAAAAAAGCTTCTAAATAAAGGAAAAGAAAGAAAAGTAGAGATCAAAGAAAAAAGAAGCCAAGAAGTTGATGATGCCCGCTATGAGGTGTTTGAAGAGCAAATTCCTTCTGATTTTGATGATGAAGGTGATTACCTAGAAATGGAAGCTGCAAGAAGAGAGTCACTTATGACGGCACAAATGGATGAAATGCGAAGAAGTACTGGTAAACAGTTTGAATCTGGGGGCTCATCTAGGGGAGGGGGGCCAGGGGACTCATCTAGGGGCAAAGGTATAGCTAGAACAATGCGTCGAGCATTCAGCACTCGACAACAAGAGGATGATATTGAGATTATTTCTTCTCATAAAGCATTACGGACTCCTAGTAGAACTATACCCAGTCCAATTAATCCTCTAGCACATAGAAATGAGTCAGCTAAACAGCCTAAAATCTCAAAGTTGTTTAAGGGGGCCCTGAAAAGTGCAAGAGACAAATTAGCGTCAGCTACAGCAAAGTGATTAATTCACAAGAACATACCCCCTCAAGCTGTGGATTCTCCTTACTTCCAAACTGTACTAGATGTTGCAGCTACCGCTGGTCCCGGTATAACAGCACCTTCTGTCTATGATGTGGGGACCAAGTATTTAGAAATTGAGTATAAAGATATAAAGAGTTGGGTAGCTACTTTTAAAGGTATATAGGAGGAAAGGGGAGTCACAATTATGTGTGACGGATGGACGAGCAGCACACAAACACAGTTAATAAATTTTTTAGTGTACTCTGCTGCTGGGACCGTCTTTGTTAAGTCCGTTGATGCCTCTGAACATATACGGACTGCAAAATATATTTTCCGCCTTATGGATAAAGTTGTTGAAAGTGTTGGTGAGGAAAATGTCGTGCAAATTGTTACAGATAATGGTGCCAATTTCAAGAAAGCCGGGCAGTTGTTAATGGAAAAGAGAAATAACTTGTTCTGGACCCCATGTGCGGCACATTGCATAGATTTAAAGTTGGAGGACATTGGAAAGAGGAAAAATGTGAAAACTGTCATCATATCTTATAGAAGCATCATAAGATTTATCTATGATCACTCGTGGTTGTTGGCATTAATGAAGACATTCACAAATGGAAGAGCCTTGGTGCGTACAGCTGCAACAAGGTTTTGCCACCCACTTCATTGCCATGGATAGCCTTCTGCAACATAGAAATGAGTTGATTCAAATGTTTACATCAGAACAATGGCTTAATTCAAAATGGGGAGCAGCAACGAGTGGTCCTGGCTTTGATGTCCCCAATCTTGTTAGAGATAATAAATTTTGGTCCAAAGTTAGAAATATTTTGAAGGTCTTTAAACCCTTAGTGAAAGTGTTGCGGCTTGTAGATAATAATGATAAGCCGACAATGGGCTATATTTATGAGGCAATGGATCGAGCAAAACTAGCAATACAAGAAAATTGCAGGTATTATCAAGAATTCTTGCAAATAATTGATGCTCGATGGAATGATCAAGTGCACCATCCATTGCATGCTGCAGGTGAAATAAACTTTTACACTATTGGCCTATGATTTTACAAGAGTTTCACTTTTATTTGTACTGTATAGAGATGTACTTATGCAAATTTGACATTTGAATTGTATGATATTTTTTAAACCCTCAATTCTACTATACGAACGAGAAACAACATACAAAAGCAATTGATACTGAGTTGCGAATAGGATTGAAGGAGGTGTTGAAGAAAGTAATTCTTAGTCACAATGACCAAGTTTTAGCCTTAAAAGAAGTAAGTGACATGTCATATATGATATAACGTTTATTATAGTTTAAATGTATCGTGATTTTTACCTAAGTTGTGAGTTGTGACAAATTTAAAATGATTTGTACTTTGTATATGGTAGATTTCTATGTACACAATGAGACAAGGGAGTTTTGCAAACCCGTTGGCAATTAGATCAATAACCAGCTTATATCCTGGTACAAATAGTTTTAACCTAGTCACGGACTAGTTTTAAGTTTATATATATTATTTGCCGTGGAATGGGGATTGTGGATGACTAATTTTTTATGTTTATTTTTTTTTTTTCCAATTTCAACCGAGTGGTGGATCAATTTTGGAGAAAGTGCTCCACACTTGAGAATTGCTGCCATTCGGGTTCTTAGCCAAACAACGTCTTCATCGAATTGTGAAAGAAACTGGAGTACTTTCTCATTAATTCATACAAACTTGAGAAATTGGATAGCAATGCAGAAGCTGAACAAGCTAGTATATTGTCACTACAATTTGAAGCTGAGAGTCAGAAATAGACAAAGGAAGCAAAGGGATGATCCAAATTATTGCCCTATAAATTTGGATAATATCTTTCAAGAAGATGATCCCTTACTTCCATGGTTAGTTGATGTAGAAGATCCATTGTTAGATGGAGATGAGAATTTACACCAGGATATACAAGGAATAATGGACGAAGACGAAAGAGAAGGGGAAAGTGAGCCTCAACCACATACAGAAACTAGAGCAGCAAGGGGCATTGAACCTGAGCCCTCTCATGTAGTATCTACAGTGAGCTCTGATAGTTCGAGTTCGAGCATTGCTCCAAGTAGTGACTCTCCGTCTAGAGGAGGTAACGGGGCCGAGCCAAGTGATTCTTACCATGAAGACAAATTAAATGCTCCTGCTCAGACTGTGGATGAATTTCCAGATCCATCTCGTATGAGGCCAGGTCATGTTTATGTACGCCAAAGACACCATGATGGACAAGGAAATGATGGTAGGAGTGCAAATGTTAGAAGGCAACAAACAGCAAAGTGGTACCCTATTTTCCATGACCGATATTTTGGGTACCAACCGTATGTCCCACCAGACTACGCACATGGTCAAGCGGAATCATCCTCACAACAATATTCAGAATCAGGGTCATTTGATCAATATCCTCATCCAAATCCAAGTCCATCCCATTTCTTTATGTTTGAGGATCCTAATGCCTACCAATATGGAGGGGAGTTGCAGTATGTTGGTACAAGTGGGAGTGGTGCCAATGATAACAACTATGGGGATGAAGACAGTGATGCCAGTGTCATATATCCTGCTAAATATTCATTTTGGTGGTAGAGGTATTCCTCTAATCATTTCTTAAATCTCAACTTTATATTAACTCTCATAGTCTCATGTCTCAACTCTTTAAGCACAATATTATTTATGAAGTTATTATTTATTATGTCATTTATTGTGTTGAATGTTGATTGTTAAGTCACTGACTCTAGTGACTAATCTCTCTAAGTCTTAAATTCTTTACTCTTGAGTCTTGACTTTCAGTGTTGAATATTGATTCTTGATACCATGTGAAAAATAGGATTGATACTATTATTTTTTAATTATACAGCGATACAGGACATCATGCATTTAAGGGACCGCTACACCCCCCCCCCCCCCCCCCCCCCTCTTATTTAAGGCTTTTTTGCAAAACAAACACATATTCTAGTTATTTACAATTTTCTGGATTTTCTAGAATTTTTTGAAAATTTTTTGATAATTTTTTTGAATCACACCGCAACACCACTACGTAGCCCCGCTACCGCTACGTAGCGCCTGCTACGTAGCGTTTTGGCGACCGGCCGCGACGCTATCCACTACCGCTATTTTAATCCTTGATGCCAGCGCATTGAAGCCTGCAAAACTATGATGCCAAGACATCCCATGGATAGGCAAGAACACAAATGGATATGGTAGATTGGCAGGGACACTGGTTTTACACTTAAAAAGTTCTTGGAAGCAATACAACATGATACGTTGCCTGTTTTGAGGTATTTGAGTATCACAGCCATAAAAACAAGGGCTTGTTCTTATCCAAAATCCTAAGGATAGGGTAGGGCCCGATTGTGAAAAACTCGCCACCTTAAGGTCAAGACCCTAAACTAACCATATTTTAAGGCACTAACAGCCCATTTCTCCCTATTCCAACATAAACTCGTACTGGGTACCTTGCAACCCTGCCAACCCTAAGAAATTTTGATGTCCCTGTACTGGCTAAGATATAGGCTATAGCGCAAGACCATGGAACAAAATATCGCCCACTTGTAGCATAACGGCCAATAAATCAGGCATAGCAGTCATGGCCATTGTGCTAAATTGAAAATATCACCGCTATGGTATAAAATCTAGCAAAGCCAAGCAGTTTTCATTTAAAACACTATTTTCCATATTTTTTCCTCCTCAAGAGCCATTCTCAAAGTTGTCTTTACCCTCATATGTTCTTAAAAAGAAATTTTGGGCACTACATAAGATTTGAAATTTTTTTACCACTTCAAAAGTTCACGCCATTATACTGCCACATATCACTGCAACAACTACGTAGCAACTTGGTCATCGGCCACTAAGCCCACTGCAACCACTATGTTGATCCTAGGGCATGACAATTAAGCTTTGTATGTTGAAATAGCACCATCCAACACATCCATGAATACTAAAGATTTGGAGAGGAAAAGGATGTCCTTCAGGGAAAAAAAAAAGAGGTAAAAGCAATGTATGGAAGTGATTCTACTCCTTGCCCGGACATTTCTTCCAGGTACAAGTTCATTCCAGGAAAAGTGAAGCAGCGCAG
The DNA here is from genome assembly GCA_037013555.1 of Sextonia rubra. NCBI lineage: Eukaryota > Viridiplantae > Streptophyta > Magnoliopsida > Laurales > Lauraceae > Sextonia > Sextonia rubra. The sequence goes on from JASUAD010000018.1 coordinate 28,825,185, forward strand.
GGGAAGAAGATTAGCCAACGGGCTAATCTCCAAGCCAAAAGGCTTATGGATAAATTGTCTAGGTGTCTCACCAAAGACAAATAACTCTCTCTCAACTGAGAACCAATGCCCAAGGCTTTATTCAATATGAAATCTCTTGAAGAGATTACAACCTTTATTTATAACTAAAACATTCTCTAAGAAAGGAAATACCTAATTCTAAACAAATAAGAAGTCCTAAATCAAATCCAACTGGACTTGCCAAACATCAAATAAACAACTAAAATAACTACTATTAATACAGTCCTACTACAAGTCTACTGTGTTTTGGGCCTGCGGGTGTAGACTTTTAAACGGGGCCCATTATTATGGCCTGCATCAGCTCTCCCCGGCTTGGAAAAACTCGACTCTGGCGAGTTGCTAGCTTGGTACTGCTCATATAAATCTGGATTGATCTTTTGAAAATCTGTAGCCGTAATCGAGGTAGCTTCAGAAAATGGTTTGCCTTTCCACTTCACAAGAAACTTGTGAAATCCTCCATTCTTGGTTGAAATGATCTGGTCATCAAAAACATCCTCAATTTTGTCTGGAGGAAATTGATGAAGAGGAATGCGAAGAGCTTGTTCTTCAAAGGATTCATCATTGTGGTGCCCATGATATAATGTCAAATCTTCGACATTAAACGTGGAACTGATATTCATGTCTGCAGGAAGATCTAAAACATATGCATTGGAACTGATTTTCTTTAGAATCTTGAAAGGACCTGCACTTCGTGGATGAAGCTTCTTGTATTTACCTGCAGGAAATCGTTCGGGCTTCAAACGAACCATTACCAAATCACCTTCGGTAAACTCAACATGGTGTTTGTGAGAATCCGCGTGCCTTTTATATGCTTCATTACTTGTAGCGATTTGCCGGCGTACTTCATCATGAACATCTTTCATATGTTGGGCAAACTGTTCAGCATCCGGACTAGATCTAGAGTCAACTGGTAAAGGACTTAAATCAATAGGAAGACGTGGCGTAACACCAGTGACAACTTCAAATGGTGATCTCCCTGTTGTTCTGTTGACAGAATTATTATAGGCAAACTCTGCCATAGGTAAAATAAGATCCCATGAAGCAACATGTTCTCCAATAAGGCATCGAAGAAGATTTCCTAGGCTCCGATTGACAACTTCTGTTTGGCCATCAGTTTGTGGATGATAGGCACTTGAGTATTGGAGCTTAGTGCGCATCATGTGCCATAAAGTCTTCCAGAAGAAACTCATGAACTTTGTATCTCTGTCAGATACTATTGTCTTGGGAAGGCCATGCAAACGAACAACTTCTTTAAAGAAAAGAATGGCAATCTTCTTGGCATCCGCTGTATGAGAACAAGGAATAAAATGTGCCATTTTGGAGAAACGATCAACAACCACAAAAACAGAATCTACTTTTCGCGCTGTTTTTGGTAAGCCCAAGACAAAGTCCATACTCAAATCTTGCCAAGGCGCATGTGAAATAGGAAGGGGCTGATACAAACCTGTATTCTTCTTTTGACCTTTTGCAAGTTGGCATACTCTGCATAATTCACAAATTCGGGCAACATCTGTTTTTAAGCGTGGCCAAAAGAAACGATATTCCACAAGGGCTAATGTTTTATCACGCCCAAAATGTCCACTACATCCGCCACTATGCAACTCACGTATCATAAATTCACGGATAGATGTAGTAGGCAGACATAATTGATTTCCACGAAAGAGATATCCATCATGAAGAGAAAACTTTGGATGTTCTGAACCTTCACCATTTAGAAGGGCTGTATAAATGTGACCAAAGTCATTATCAGCTGCATATTCTTTGCGTATTTCTTCAAAGCCAGGAACATTGACGGAAATTGTCGTAAGAATGTGAGTTCGACGACTTAATACATCTGTGACTTTATTTTCCGTGCCAGATTTATGACGCAGAACAAAAGAAAACTCCTGTAGGTATGCACTCCATTTAACACGATTGGCGCTCATTTTCTTTTGAGAATTCAGGTGTTGCAAGGCTTCGTGGTCAGAGTATAAGACAAATTCTTTTCCAATGAGATAATGACGCCAATAACGAAGAGCTTGAACTACTGCATAATATTCCAGATCATAAACAGTGTACTTCTTACGGGAGTCATTTAATTTCTCACTGAAATAAGCAACTGGATGACCGTCTTGACTTAAGACTCCGCCAATACCTACATGGGAAGCATCACAACTAACTTCGAAGACTTTGTCAAAGTCCGGAAGTTTTAGAACTGGTGCCTCAGTCATTTTCTTCTTAATTTGCTCAAATGCTCGAGAGGCAGCATTGGTCCAAGTGAACTCTCCTTTTTTCATGCAATCAGTTATAGGAGCCATGATTGTACTGAAATTACAAATAAACCTCCTATAAAAGGTAGCCAAACCATGAAAACTGCGTACCTCATGTATAGAAGTGGGAATAGGCCAGTCAAGGATTGCTTTGACTTTAGCTGGATCAGGTTCAACTCCGCGGGCCGAGACAACAAAGCCCAAAAATACAACCGTGGAATTCAAAAATGTACACTTCTTCAAATTAATGTAAAACTTTTCTCTTCGAAGTGCACGCATGACATACCTCAGATGATCGAGATGATCTTCCTTTGATTTGCTGAAGATTAAAATATCATCAAAATATACCACAACAAATTTGCCAAGAAAAGGTCGTAGAAGCTGAGTCATTACTCTCATAAAAGTGCTGGGAGCATTCGTTAGACCGAACGGCATGACTAACCATTCGTATAGTCCATCTTTGGTTTTGAATGCTGTTTTCCATTCATCTCCGGGCCGAATACGAAGTTGGTGATATCCACTCTTGAGATCAATCTTGGAAAAGACAGAAGACCCAGACATCATATCAAGCATGTCATCCACTCGGGGAATCGGAAACCGATATTTGATGGTAATTTTATTAATCGCTCGGCTATCAACACACATTCGCCAAGAACCATCTTTCTTTGGTGTTAAGAGGGCTGGAACTGCACATGGACTCATGCTTTCTCGGATATAACCCTTCTGGAGTAAATCTTCAACCTGTTTGCGCAATTCAGCATGTTCGGCGGGACTCATGCGATAAGCAGGTAAGTTAGGAAGGGTAGATCCAGGGACTAAATCAATGGCATGCTAGATGTCCCGCATAGGAGGTAACTCATTAGGAAGCTCTGCGGGAATCAAATCTTGAAAATCATGGAGCAATGACTTGATTTCTGGTGGCGTAGCATCCTGTTGTTTATTATCTGCTTCTTGGGTTTCTTTAGGCACAAGAGCATAAACAACTCCTTGGTTTTATTCAATATGAAAGTCTATCTCTCTTGAAGAGATTACAACCTTTATTTATAACTAAAACATTCTCTAAGAAAGGAAATACCTAATTCTAAACAAATAAGAAGTCCTAAATCAAATCCAACTGGACTTGCCAAATATCAAATAAACAACTACTATTAATATAGTCCTACTACAAGTCTACGTGTTTTGGGCCTGCGGGTGTAGACTTTTAAACGGGGCCCATTATTATGGCTTGCATCAAAAAGGAGAGCATTTTCTTTTGGAGTGGTACCTGATTTAGGGATCAGCAACTGAGAATTCACCATGCCTTGTGGTGCAAAGAACAAAAGGAAAGTTTAAGGACTGGTCTAAAATGCATGGGAAGAAGACCATCTGGGCTGGCCTCCTAGGTGATTCTTATCTGAACGTTGAGGTTTATGAGCAGGTGGATTTATTATAGAAGTTTGAAATATTGAAATATTTCCAATTTCACTGATAGGAGTGGACAGCTGGGTTGCATTCTAAAGAATAATAACAAATAACAAACAGTTAGTGATTCAGTCTCCAGAACAAAGGTGCTACTCAGATTTCCTTCTCATTTTTCAGAATTCAGTGATACATCTGCAAACATAGAACTACTGTTCCGCATGTGATTAGAAGGGGCATTCAGTGATAAAGCAAAAGTTGTTTGGTTTTAGTTTCCTTATGTGGTTTTATGGGGAGTCTTGATAGTTGATAGACAGTATAAGTTTTTTTTTTTTTTTTAGAAAAATTATTCTGATGCCACATTAATTAAACAAAGGTGAACCTATTCCATTGGGCCATCTACTTTAAGGAATTCTCTGGGGTGTCCTTGAATGAAGCTCTTATGAGCATAGAAAGAAAAACCTGTTATTGATCCTCTGCTCCATCGCTAGTTAGTGAAGTCTCTAAGAGCTACACTAGTTGTTTTTGTGTTTCAGTCCTTTCTTCTCAAAGAGCTGCACTAGTTGTTTTTGTGTTCTAAGTCATTTCTTTTGATGGAAAAAAAATTGATTGATAATTACTAGTAATTAAAAATAAATCTCAAAACAAATTAAAGATGAAGCTAAAGCATGTCCAGGATGCTTTCTTTAGGCAGATTTCGCCACCACAAGGATGCAATGGTCTTTCAAACGTATACCCTAGGCTACAACAGCTCTCTAATCAAGGTGGCTTCACTGATTGTAAACTCAAACAGGTGAAGCTAACTCAAACCCATATCAACCTTTCAGATGACTTTGTAGCTTCATCAGCATAGGAGAGAAGAGATCAAGATCATGGCTTGAGAGCAAGAAGGATAGCAAAATTTGAACAGAGACGAGAGGAGATCGGAGCTAATTGAAAACTACTGCTTCCACGACTCAAGTGGGAATCGGCCGAGTCGGGCTTCAATCCTATGCAGTGCCCAGAAGAAAAAAATAAATATATATAGGGAAATAATCCTATAAGAAATAGTTCTCACCACTTTTTTGTAAGAAGTCTAGGTGGGGCTCATCTATCAGCCAATCCAAATCTTACAATACACAGGGACCCTCTTGATAGTCACACACCCCAAGTTTCGGTCAAATTTGAATTTACTGAACTGTTGGATCGACTGTGCACCAATCCAAATGTATTAGATTTGTAGGCCACAGATGAAGGGATTAGGGACGTGTGATTGGGGCCAAACTTGATATGTGGGGTAGTCTCACATAGATCTTTCTATCCCCCTTGGTCCCATCCCCAAATGGGACCCACAAGTGGGCCCCATAAAAAGTTATCACAGTAGGTGTGTGAGAACACTTTTCATAGGATTAAAACTCATATATATTCATCCCTAATTTTTCTCTCTTAATATGAGTTGACATGTAAAGGTGAGGTGGCATAATCTGATTTTACAAATCAAGAAGGGAAAAAACTTCCTGTTTGGACTGGAGAGTTTTTGAGAATTTCTCTATATATACAAGGCACGCTGGAAAACACCCTGGCATTTTTTTAAGAAAAACTCCCCTTTCCTAATTAGCTAATGTCTTTCTCTTGTGCTATTATTTGGGAAGTCAAGGCATTTATTCATCCCTAATTTTTCTCTTTTAATATGAGTTGGCATGTAAAGGTGAGGTGGGCTAGGTGGCATGATCTGATTTAACAAATCAAGATGAGCAAAAACTCTCCGTTTGAAATGGGGAGTTTTTGAGAATCTCTCTCTCTCTCTCTCTCTCTCTCTATGTATATATACATACATATGGGGGGGAGATCTTCCTATAGGCCCCACCTAGAGTTCTCACAAAATAAATGTTGAGGGACATATGCACATGAATATTGTCCTATTATATATATATATATATATAAGAGGACCCATCTCTTGAAACTCACTCGCAATCCAAAGCCAATAGGTTAAGTAGGGGGAAAAAAAAACAAAACCCAGTCCATAAAAAGAAAGGGGAAGATGGTGGAGGAGAGGTGAAGAGATGATGCGATGTGGGTCGTAGGTGAGTTTGCCAGAGCAGAGGAAAAAAGAAAAAGAAGAAGAAGAAAAAAAGGAGAAGCATACTAGTCGATCATCACTTTCTTTGCTCTCAAAACTCCACCAGTAGTGGGTGAGTTCCTAAAACCCAACATGCCTTTCCTTTTTTTCTCTTTTTAAGTCATGCTTTCTCTCTCTATCACTCTCTTCTAAACACTTTTTACTCTCTTTTTGTCTTTTTCCTCCCATCCGCTTTATTTCTTTTTCTTTCTTTTTTTTACTCTCGGTCCACTTTTCATCTTTTTATCTATTTTGCCTTTTTCCTCCCAACCCCCCTCCTTTCTTTCTTCATTTTTTCAAACAATGCATGAGAGTCTGACTTGGGCGAGTCCAATAAGATCTGACCCGGACAATGCTGAGTCCAAGTCAACTCAAACTTGACCAATTTTATAAACCCAAGATGCCTCCTAGGATCCAAGGTCGATTGGACCAAACTCACATATGGGATTTGGCCGAATCCATAAGGATTCTAAGCACTCAAGAAAGCATGATCAAATCGAACAAACACAAATTAAATGCTAAACTGGAAGTCTTTTATTCAATAATTTGAGGTGTTCATTCCAAAAGGGGATTTACATATTTATATAAAAGAGGAAGAGTCGTTCCTTCTCACTAGGACTCTGCTTGCTAAATATTAAATTCCTAATCAACAAGGAAACTAACAATTCAAATACTAAAGCAAATAAGAAACTAGAATTCTATATAATGCCAACTTTCCGCAACAAAATAGTCAACTGACCCATTAGGATTTGTGCACTAATCCAATGTGTTCGGTCGGGCTGACCCAATGAATTATGGGTCCAGCCTAGTGGACTTGGGCCTGGCTCATTCTGCACTAGAAGGAGAACAAGTAATGATGGCTCACTGCAACAGTAGAGGCAAAGGCTACCAGCAATAGCGATAGAGATGGTGTTAGGTACTTGCTCCTACTTTTTATTTTTCTCTCTTTCGATCAAGCTGAGCCAAGTAGAGGAAGTGATGGGGTTATGGTTTTATTCATTTTTAAATCAAAAATTACAACTAGCCACTCTCCTTTAAAAATTTAGATGCTTTTACACAAAAAAAAACCCTATATTTTTATTCAATCTTAGAAGACCCCTATATTTTGTACTTTTACTTAAACCTCCCTGGTTTAACTATGAAACAATGGCTTTTTTAACATAGGAAAAATGGAAAAAGTACCCCCTGTTAAACTCTTATATTTGTGAGATATGTGAAGCAGCAACATCCGAGTTGAAGAGTTACCTAGAAATAGTAAAAATCTCATACACCATTAGTTATTGGTAAATTCTTCAACTGAAGAAGGTTTCTTCATCCTTTCGGTAGTAGGTCTTCCCAGCTTTACCCTAGGATGATGACCTCTGACACCTCTACTCTTGATGAGCCAAACTAGAAATTCGGAAGTCATAAACCTATCACCAAATCCAGAGAGATGGACAGAGTAGGAACACGACAAGTTCATCGAAGATTTACAGTTGTATGTTCTTGTTCTCTCTATTTGTATGCATCTATATGCTCCATTCTTTATTTTTGTGTCTAGGTTGGTTAGACTTTATCTAATTCTTGAGGTGGGCTTGGGTCCTCTCTTGTGATATGCAATGCCAATAAACTTTTGTTTATCTTTTATTGCATTTTGTTTTGAAATCTTGAAGTGGGGTTTTGTTAGAAATTGGGTTGATGGAACTTATTCTCTATCAGTGATGGCACTTATTCTCTATCAACATGAACAGTGATCTTCACCTGGGATTCCACGGTTCTCACTCTTGCATCATAATATAGCAAAGACAAATCTTGTTTTCCTACATGACAAAAATATCTTCTTCAAATAGTCATCAGCACTAGTTGCAACAATTCGGAATAGGTTTCTCTTCTCTCCATCATGACCCAATACTCTTCAAGGCCTTGTCTGATGAAATCCCAATCCAATGCCCTCAGACAGCATTGTTGAAGGAGAGTAATTCTAGCTACAATTCTATAATTATCATCAGTAGTTGTCAAGATGTGTTTTCTTTGATGGTCTTTTGTTGGGAAAAATTCTTGGAGTTTCTTATATAGAAGAGAACCAGGGTCGACAAGGGAGGAGTCGAGCTTAAAGCCACCTTGGCCAATGGTGATAGGATCTTCAAGGCAAAGATGGAAAACTCATTACTTGGACTCGACTTGTCCAATGCGAAAAAAAAATCAAATCAGATAAAAGTTAATACGGACACTCGGGAGAGTCATTTTTTTAATTAATTTTAAAAATGAATCCATTACCCATAAAATATAAATATACATTTATTTACATGCATCCATGATAATCAATTCAAATTATTAAATTTATATATGCAAGAAAAGTCCAACAATAAGGAAAATAAAAGAAACAATTTGCATTTTAAATAATATTTTAGTCCAAATATCAAATGTAAAACATCAAATATAACTTGCAAAATTACATTCTCGGCATCATTTTTAAATTCCTGACTTTAAACCTTGTGCATAATTACTTATAAAAAAACTTTAATTGTTTAAAATTAGATTTACGTATCAAATGGTTTAGAATGCAACCACTTATTAAAATGAGATGACTCGGCCAAGTCTCCCCTGTATTTGACGCAGTCCTTCATCAAAATGAGATGACCCAAGAGAGTTTTCCAACCATGCTTCAAGGAAGCCATCCATGCACTTCGGGGTGGAGGTCGCCAATCTCAGTCACAATCTTTGAACGGAACTGCCCCCAATGCCATGGATGTGGGTTGACCCCAGGCTCCCAGTTCCATCCAATCACCTCTAAAGTGAAAGGAGTGGATTCTATACCAATGTGATCTTGTTTGTTGCTTTTAGTCCAGCCATTCCTTCTCCTATTGTTATCACTCTCTCCTTTCCCACCATTTATGCTGCTTTACCTCTCAACAAGAGTTAAACAAGGGGTATTTTTGTTATTGTATAAAAAAATCTGACATCAATTTATTGTGCTGTCAAAATAGGTAGGTTACAGTAAAAATTCAAAATACAGGGGTCATTTTGTTATCAAAATACAGGGGTCATTTTGTAAAAAAAAAAAGCGCCTACTCAAGTCACACATTTCGGCCAAAATTGGGATTTTGACCAATTTCGGACAAACTCACTTGAAATTAACGAAATTTCCAATTTCGGCCAAATTGGGCAAAAAAATGGATGAAATTTTATTTGGAGGGAAGGAGGGTTTATTTCATTTTGGTTTGATGGCCAAAACAAAAATTTTCACATATTTCCATTCAAATGAAACAAAATTCTCAACTATGGACTGGACAGCTCATTCTTGTGTTTTAACTGTTGTACTCAACCAAATCTTGCTCCTTGGGAATTATTAATGCATTCGCTGTTACCTCTTAAAAAATAGAAAGAAACAAGGAAAAAAAAAGGAAAAAGAAAAGGAAAGATGCAATCTAGTATCACAATCCACATCCAACCTTACTCTGCAAGCAAAGAAATTGTACAAAATAAGTGACTGAGAAGACAGAAAAATTGCTTGTTAGGATCATCAAGGCTTAACCTGCATGCAATATGGAACTAGATGCTCACCTTTGACGTAGATGGGTCTCTCAACCATGGGTGCAGTTTTATCTTTGGAGGCTAGTTGAAGCCGAAGTGCCTCCTTGTGAAGTAGACTATTGTTGTGCTCCTCCAGCGCACTCATCTGCATATTTCTACTACCTTCATTCCCATAGGGGTTTCTCCTATGCTTCCTCCCATACCCTTTGCAAATGGAGCAGAATATCCTCGCTGTTCCATCACTGTGGTGCTCGACAAAGGCCCATTTATAAGTATCAGCCCATTCCTCCCTCCACTTCTTCACCACCTTCTTCTTCCTTTTTGCTTGTTGTAGTTTTGACAGACTTTGATCATCATTTGGATGGTGAGAAACCAAAGGAAATTGCTTGTGGTCTTCTTGATCTTCAGAATTGGGTTCTTGGGAGACACCCACAAGAGGCGTGTTAGCGAATGAGGGGTCGTCATCTCCAGGTCCTATCTCCAAATCAATCTCTTGATCTTCCCCAATTCCCCTGACCACCAAGTGATGCTGCTGCTGCCGCAGCAGATTAATCTCATCTATTGCAGGATTCATCCTCGTTGATATCAACATTCAGTTGAAAAGGCTTATCCCAGCTATTATTCTACGCTTGAACATACCCCCACATATATCTCTTCATCTAAAACACTGCAAATGACAATAACCAGTTACAAATATTGTACTGTTGAAGGTCTAATCCAATCTCACACACCTGAATTCTCAAATATGCATCCGTTTCCAATTCTCCCTTTCACACTGATTGATACATCCACACTAAACCAACCAGCGAAATCTTCCAATTCAGTGCTTTCTAACCAAAAACTCACAAACCCAAACATCTCAGTACAGCTAAAGTCTATCGATTCAGAATATAATTCAGAAAAACAACAAAAACCCACTTCAAGGGCAATCCTTTGGATTGAAAGGAATGCCCCAAGTGCAGAATTGGTCCCTAATCAACCTCCCAAATTCACCCTATCTTGCTCTGATCATTTACACCCCCATCACTAAACCTACTCATTTCTTCCAAAGAAAACAATACCCCTCTTTTCGTTTTAAATTGTGCTCTTCTTTTCCACCCAGTTGAGATCGTTATGATAAAGAGAAATTCAACCCCACCAAATGAAAAAAGCTCAAATTTCCATGTACCCAAGATTTCCCACAGCGAGAACCCCACACTGAAATTTGACAGAGATGATTGAACTAAAGGAAGGGTTTAAGAAAGATACAATTTTGAAGAGCACCCATAATCGGAATCATCATGGCGATGATCATCATCGACACCAGCGGCAGCAGAAAAGGATACCTTTGATCATGGAAAGAAGAGAGAGAAAGACCCAATTCCTCTTCAGCTGCTAATGTAACCTTGGAAGCTCCCTCCTCAGGAACTCCTCATTTATATCTTTGATGGGATTGTTTTTTCTTCCTGAAAATTACTGACGCATGGGAATGCTTTTGTGCTTTTTTTTTTTTTAAGTTTCTTCAGAATTTGACCGCTCTCTCTGTTTCTCTCTGGTTTATAAAAAAAAAATAAAGACGGATGGCTTTTGGAATGACTTCTCTTTCCAAAGATAAAATTGATAAAGAAGGAAAATTGATGGGGAAATTTTAATATATATATATATATATCTATTTAGTTTTCATGAGTTTGTACAAGGGAGCTTCTAAAATGTACACCACTTTATACTCATTATACACTGGCCATAAAAAAAAATTAATCCCCAAAACACTCACACCCCCTTCTCTGCACACACTTTATATTTTCCTCTCTCCCCCCTTTCCCCACCTCTCCTCCAACCAATGACAAACTCCAGCGGATGGGGGGGGGGGGGGGGGGGGGGGGGGGGGGGGGTGGCTCCCCTCTCCATCTCCCTTTCCCTTTAGCTCCTCTATCTTCTTATCTTCTCCCTCCCTCCTCTTCCTCTTCCTTCTCCCTCCCTCTTCCTCTCCTCTCCTCCCTCTTCCTCTCCTCCTCTCTTCTTCTCTTTGCCCTATTCAACCCTAAGAGGCTGAAAAACTAAGTGTCATTTGGCCCTAAAAGGCCGAATATCAGTGTGATGTTTGACTTTTAGCCCCGTAGAGCCGAACAGGGCGGAGAGGTGGAGAGGAAGAGAAAGGAGAGGAGAGGAAGGAGGAGGGAGAGGAGAGGAGAGGGGAGGGGAGGAAGTCCCCCTTCGCCGCCAGAGCTTTGTTGTGATTTTCTGACATCACCCGTTGTGCACATCCATGAATCACAAGATCAACAAGAACAATCAACACACAAGAAGAGACACGAGATTTACATGGTTCACCCAAACAGGGCTACATCCACGGGCACATAGACGATCATCTTCACTATCACATGTAAAGCATACAGAGACTCTTGTTCTCTCACATCGTCTCACCTACGTGGTGTGGGAACACCATGGGCAAGCGAGCTCTCACCTCTCTTCAGCTGCACAAGATCTAGGGTTACAGATTACACACATTTATAGTCTCCGCTTTCTTGGCTACCAAGAAAGCCCCGATACAATTACTAAAATACCCTTGACCTTAAACCAGTCCTTGGCAAACCCAGTGAACTCATCCGGCTAAACCGGAATACAAGACATAAACCCAACAAGCTCATCGCCGACGGAGGGAAAGAGGGAGGGAGAGAAAAATGTGTAGGGCAAGAAAGGGGTGGGGGCATTTTTGGAGATTTTTATTTTTTATTTTTTGGCTGTGTACAGTGAGTCTAAAGTGGTGTACATTTAGAAGCTCTCTTCTAAAAAAAGGTCTAATGGTAAAGATATCTTAGTCTCACAGTAGTCCAGAATTTATCCTAGCTAGGGTTGCAAATTCGTATTCAACTATTATAGCAGGACTCCCAAGAAGTGGGCCAAGTTGAGGTCAAGGTTGTCCAATCCCTACCCTCATTATATTTGGGCCAAACACAGGTGCAAGCCTAAGTAGTTGGAGGGCCCAAGGCCTAAATAGTAGAAACTAAATTTTAATTTTTTTATGAAGTTACTATGTGCTCGTGAATGTCAATGTTAACCCTCCTCCTTAATCCAAGCATTGGTCCCTCAATGCAATGCAACAAGCAACATGACAATAATTGGAAATTCAATTTATTACAATTTGATTTACAATAATGGGTAGGTAATCACCGATTATTCATTAGAGTACTATTTGATGGTGTTTGAAACCTTGTCTTCTAACTTATCAAATTTATGCCTTTGATAGAATGCATTGCATTAAATTCACATAACTAAAAAATCAAACAAAAAAATGGACCTTATATATAAAAAAAGTGAAAAAGAAAAATGTAATGTCTTGTAATTTCCCCTACAAGATTCCATTCTGATTTTGCAGCACTTTGTTTTCAAGTTTTGGACCATCAAAGAGGTGGGTCATTGGAGCAAAATATGAAATGAAGTTTTCCTTTTTTTTTTTTTTGGAAAATTATAAATTATCATTCTAATGAGAAAACCAATACATGTCATGAATTAATATCATGTTCAAAACTTACAACTCACTGAATCTATTGTTCAATGGTGATGCTATCAAAATTTTAGTTAGATACAGATAAGTTGCGATCTCGAAAAAAGACTCAATGTGTAAATATTGTCGATTCTCAAAATCACAAGAAGAAAAGGAAAGAGCAAAATTTTAGTCAAATATAAATAAGTCACGATGTCGAAAAAATCTCAATATGTGAATGTTGTCAATTCTCGATATCTCGAGAAGGAAAGGAAAGGGCAATATTTTAGTCAGATACAGGTAAGTTACGATATTAAGAAAAGACTCAATTTGTGAATGTTATTGATTCTTAATACCGCGAGAAGGAAAAGGCAAATTTTAGTTAGATATATGTAAGTTGCGATATCGAGAAAAAACTCAATGTATAAATGTTGTCGAATTCTTGATATTGCGGGAAGGAAAGAAAAGGGCAATTTTGTCTATGACATTTCAAATTTTACTGTATTAGATGCTTTTGGACATTACACATTTGAGGATGCTTTTGAAATATTTGAGGCTTCTTTCGTAAAAATCCCAATAATATAATATCTATATATATACATACATATGAGTTTTTACAAAAAAAATTATAAACAACTCCTCTAATTAGCAATTAATAATAGAGACTTAATATTTTGTCATACAACAATAGCCAAATATTAGGTAAATTTCTCTAATAGATATCCCCATATATCACAATGTTGTACATATATTTAAGTCTATGTTTTCTTTTCAACGGTATGTTTGATTCTACATTTGCCTAACATAGACATATTCTCTAATGAAAAGATAATTTAAGTTGTCATTTATTAGATTGATTTTTACCAATGCAAACTATTGAAGTTTGAGAAATTAGATAAATTAATAGCGATCAACATCATCATTAAGTGGGGTTAAGTTTAATCTATTAGCCTTTGATCGATGCCAACTTCTCTTTACCCCTTACTTTCGTGACTTTTGCTTCATTCAAGTAGACCTCACGTCTAAAGTTAAAGTTGTAACTCATACATCAAATCATCTTATTCATTCATTTTCAATAGTTAAGATTTAGCTACTTTGTTAAGAAATCTAATAATAATGTTCCAAAGACAAGTTAGGTAACTACTAATTTGAGAGTAGTCTAATGTTTATTTCAACTATAGATACTAAACAATTTATTTGGAAAAAGTCTAATGCCTATTTGAAATAAATCTAACTTAATCATATCAAAATTGCCAAACATGATATGATGGTCCATGTTCTTACCTTAAAAAAAAGTAATATATGAACTAGTAAAAAACAGTACAATTAGTAGAACCTTAATTGTGATAATCTTACTAATAGCATAATGACAAATAAAACAAGATACATACTTACACTATATAACCATTCCTAGTGTGCTAAGGTTTTTAATAATGTCTTTTATATCCTAATTTCTTGTCACAATCCTATCAAATCAGCTTATTTCATTTAATTCTAAATAATATTTTTATATGAGGACAAAGTGTCTTATTTCGTACATTCTTTTAAAAGTTGCACGAAAACATTGGCTTTCGTGTTGCATGAGATCGCAGCTTGAATAAAGGAGAGTTAGCATCATGATGTAGAAAATTTAATATATAGATATATATAATATTTAAAAAATCATTTCTTTCAGCCTTAACCCTTAAGGATAGGGTAAGGGCTTCGATATTGTAGGCCCGCTAAAGAATTTAAGAGCTTTTGCTTGACCTAAGCCTGGTTTGCATATATGAGGATAGGGTTAAGGGCTTACACTAGCCCGGCCTTCCCCGGGCCATTGACAGCCCTACTTGTAATGACTTTATAACTTACTATATTTTCTTTCTTTGAACTAATCAAATGCTTACTAACCTATTGTATTTTTGCTTAATTCTATGGGTGGGGCTCATCTCCTTCATTAAAATCGAATAAGAGTTGGGATTTAACATTCTATGCGATTGAAAGTTGATTTCATGGTTCCTATTTCTAATCTAATGGTAGGCCCACATCCTATTTTATTTAACTTTGTTATGTCCGGTACTATTAAAATTGATTGGTTGTGGTTCTCTCATAACAATTCATAGAAGTCCCGTTAGTGTATTTTTCATGTTAATAATGCATTTCCTCTACGTGAGCTGTGAGCCTGACTTTCAAAAAAGCGTATCTATATAAATGGGTTTCTTATTTATAGTTATCCCTAATTAAGCTTTAGCTATCCATATTAAATGTCTAGTAACTTTTCATTCATAATTATGATTGGATTTAATGTATTGATATAACAATAAACACTGCTTATTGGACGTTTGAAGAATTCTACAAAATGCTCTTTTCCAAATTGGGTATTTTTGTCACTATGCAAATATCCAAAAAAAAAACAGCAGTATTTATTGTTATTTCAATACATTAAACCTAGTAATAATTACAACTAAAATTTGTTGAATATTTAATAGAGATAAGTTAAGTTTAATGGGATCCATTTCATTATGGATATCTACGAAAATAAGAAATCCCAAGTATATAAGTGAGGATTAATTGAAGTTTGGGTCCAATTTCAAGAATTCAAATATGGTTATGGAAAATCCATTAGTGTAGCCTCTATGAATTATTGTGAAAACATCACAACCGATCAAATTTAATGAAACTGTATTTTATGGTATTCATCCCTACCGGGTGGTGGGCCACCATTGGATCATGAAATGTTCAATTTTTCTTATAGTAGTCAATCTAATCTTGGTCCAACTTCTATTAAAGTGAAATTCAATGAAGCTATGAAAAGGTGAGGCCATTTATTTTAATTAGTTTGCAATTTATATATGTGTGGCGAACATTCAAAACACCCTATTTAAGGGGCCATTTATTTTGATTAGTTTGCATTTTCCATAAGTGGACCCAACCTTCAAATCAACCCATCTATGTGGGTTTTTTCAAGTTCGGAGTTATCCCTTCATGGCTGCAATTTAATAACAGAAAGATATCATGATTAGGGTTGCAAATAGGTACACGATTATCTGACTATCTGAAGGTTTCGACTCAAGAAAAACCGAATTTTAAACCTGTTTTAGGTTCCGATTCATAAATAAGTTCAGGTCTGGAACCTAGTGTCACAACCCGCGCTCAAGAATTTGGGTATTATGATTAAACCCTAAAAAGTGACACACGTACTTTCGTGTAATTCATACCTGAACCCAAATTTAAGCAGAATTACACAAAGAATGGTCACACTACTTACATGTATGAGGTATTAATAGTGGACTTCTGTCCAAGCGTGCAATAAGCGGAAGTTGTCTATACTAAATATGGAATGAGTTATCACAAAATCGGACTAAAATACATCTATATATATAAGAGTTAAAAGGAACTTGTCTTTATAAAAAAGAAGAAAGTTTCTGAACAAAGAGAAAGAAGTTACTTCGTTTCAAAATACAAAAGGGTCATGATCCGTGCATATCAAAATAAAACTGATGTAGTCATAAAACCCTAGATATAGTTAATCCCAAAATGAAGCCTAACTTAATCCTTGATGCTCTCCTTGATTAGACCAATCAAAATTGATCCATTGTCTACTTATCTAGGCCGGAGGGGTTCTTGGAAGCCTCTTCTGGATTCTTCTCAATCTTCTCAAGATCGGAAGCTGGATCTGGGCCTATAACACCAACATAACTAGTGAATAGGATTATTCAACAAAGAATAAGCATAATTAAGGTAATACTCATTATATCTACAAGAATCATTAACAAGTGATTATAAATGGATGTCAAATTAGTATACTAGGCATGTTGTGCATTTGAATAAAGCATGCTATATGTCACAACCCGAGCCCAGAAATCGGGGGTTAGTGAAAAGCCAAACCAATGACACATGTACTTCTATGCACGTACATCCAAACCCAGTTCAGATGCACACGCACAAGGGATCTAACACGTGTGAACAAAACGTACGCGGAAGCTGTACATATCATAGCAAGCAACAAAAGCAATAGCGGAAGCTAAAAATGGCAATAAACCAAAAACGAGTCTGAATACACACCAAAGTACATCAAAAGCATGATATACAAAATAATACAAGAGTGACAAAGGCCAAAGTGGTAAAATACAAAATCTCCAAAAACCAAAACAAAACACGATGATATGCAGGTACGCACTCGGCAGAAGTGATCAAGCCCACTCTGCCATATCGGAGGGTGTCTTTAGGTCCTGCCTTGCAGTCTCTTCGACCGCCGGGGAGCCGGACAAGGGATCTGTGCCTGCAACACCACAGACAACTCAATGAATACAACGATCCAGCAATTATAAGTAACATGGACGAAACACTCATAGTCTCAAAGTGAATAATGACAGAAGATTAAATACAGCGTTTCATATTAGTATGCGAAGCAAATCGTGCATAGAAGTAAGGCATGATAAAGGAATCAAAACATAGAAATACTAAACTAAGTGGTTACTACATTAACCATATTCTCTCACATAGAGAGCAGACAAAGCAGACAGATGAGAACACCACCGACCTGGCCATGGGTACAAGTGGGTCTCGGTTTCCTGGGTTTCGGGGTCCCAAGACAAAGCTACACTGCGGCGATACAAAGCACAAAGAACTAAGCCAAAGTTAACCCCGTCGGGCCTCCTAGGGCTGAGGCTGAGTAGAGCCAGACTGATACCAATCAACTAAATCAAAGAAAAAGGGGAGACTATCTGCTTTGGACTCACAAACGACACTGGCCCGATCTTATCCGCACGTTTTAATCTCTGGGCAGAGCCACCAGGGAATACCCACTGAATCAAATATATACAGAGCATAGCGACAATTGAGACAAAGCACAGCATAGATCAAAGCCGAGTACAGAGCGAAGAATAAAACAAATATATAGAATAAAAGCAAAATGATCTCGAAATGCATAAATATAGATCAGCAGAACAGAGGGCAAAACTGTAACCAATATGCAATGCATCTTAGATTAACGCGGAACCAAGGATAATTACAAGCCAACTCTAATCTAGTTGTTCACTGTCACTAACCGTGCATGATGATGTAGTTTTAAGTTATTCGATGCACCGTTGCCATCAAAGTGTTGCAATGCAATCCTCATGTGCACCGAAGTCCCTTAAACCAACACCCATGGGGAGGTGCTTAACAGTAAACCAACGCTCACACGAATGAGTCACAGCCTAACAGACTATTCATGCGGTCCAAAGAATCCATTGGGCCGGTTTATATGAATGGTCACCTGTATATAAGCCCTACAAAGTCACACCATTAGCCTAAGTTTAATTTCAACTTTTCCAGGTCTTACGGCTTAGCCGTGGGTGACCTACGGCTTAGCCGTCAACAGCTTACGGCCTAGCCGTAAGATGCACAACGGCTTAGCCGTGGTTTTCTTCAGAACACGACTAAACTGGCCATCTTCCACTACTGATCTGATACCTTTTACGACTGAGCTACAGTGGAGTCCACGGCTTAACCGTAGCTTCACCGTAGGAGTACTGGAATCAGAAAGTTTCGAATGATCAGAGTGGTAATTCACGGCTGGGTCACGGTTAGCTTATGGCTTAGTCATAGAACAATTTACGGTTCAGCCGTAGCCTAGCCGTAGAACAACTTTAAAAAATTCGAGTCTCTGGATTCTGAGCCGTACAACATTACGGCTTAGCCGTACAATATAGAAACGAAATCGAGATAGTTACAGAGACTGCAATTTCATGTGCAACTTAAGCAAAACAAGCTCCAATGATGCCAAAGTGATAGAATTAGGCTGTAGATCATGTCAAGCATGTAAGAACCAGAGAATCACAGCAATCAACAATATACCCATATGTGTTATACAGTCATGTACTTATACTTGCCTCAAAGCTTTGTCAACCCACTGAAGACAAGCTCCAATCCAACTAAAAACCCAAGCAAAGCAAAGCAACAACACATGCATGTATGAGAACACAGCAAGAGAGATGGAAAATCCAAAGTGGAGAAAAAGAATTGAAGAACCCACTTACCTCAAAGCATAGACAGAGAGGAGAGAGAGAAAACCCAATCAAAATGAATGGAAAACCCAACACCAACCCTAGAGGAAGAGAAGTGAAGAGGAGAGACTGAAGACGGAGCTCTCCCTGGTTGCACACACGTTGAAGAAAATGAGCAGGAACGAAGACATCTGGACTGATGACTCATATATATAGTTTTGGAGTTTAAAACAAAGTCTAATGAGTTTAAGCTATTTACGATTCAAGTCACATGAAGGTCCAACTCCTCCAATTGACTCCGAATGAGTCGAGACAGTTACGGAAAATAACGAGCTCAACAAAATACACGTGCTGACACCAAGATGATGCAAATATGATGCATACAAAGCAATTGTAAAAATTACGAAAAAGGGCTTAGAACCTAACCCATCCCAGGTCAAAGGCTACTCAACTACCTATCCAAGACCTGAAACCAAGCCCAAAAGAAATAAACAACACAAAAACACACCAATGAGCCACTAAACCAGCTCAAAGGGGATTGGAGTGTTACACTATATGATTCAAATAATAGAATACTTTACCATGTAGCTACTACATTTGCTATATCCTCCCTCTAGGGATCCTTACGAACACCATTGATCGGGCCAAGGTACAAATGGATCTTTTCATATATGAAGTCCAGAAGCTCCAAGGCACAGTGCAGGGCCATTGTTCGTTACTACACCGAAGTCAACCTCGTCGGGTACTATAAGGCTGAGGCTGAGTAGAGCCAGGCCATTTTGATTCATTCAATTGAATTTAGAATAATGTGTTCAACTGGACAATACAAAACAATATATGTTCGATTCATTTATACAATTTGTTCATTTATGTTCGATTCATTCATAAAATTTGTTCATACTCAATTCAAAAATTAATATCAATACCGAACATTTCTTAATGCAAGTAGAATCAATTGTATAGGATCATTCAATTCAAAAGTATAGAAATAAGAAAAAGCAATATCAAGGACACAATATGCTATGCAATTCAATTTAATAGTATGAAGGTAGTTTTATAAATCAATCAAAATCTAGTCGTCCATTGTTTCTAACCATGCATGATGATGTAGTTTTAAGTTATCCAATACACAGTTGTATTTCTTTTGGTGTTACATTGTATCGGGAGTGTATATCAAAGTTCCTTAAACCAACACCCATGGGGAGGTGCTTAACGAATGAATGACACTACATGAATGAGTCTCAGCCCTCAAGACTCTCCATGACGTTCAATTATTCATTTGGGCCAGTCAATAGGTATAGTGATCCAAAAGTTAAGGCCCTATAAGGTCTCATAATAGTACCTATTTAATTCTAATTTTCAGTGGCCTTATAGCTTAGCCGTAGGTGACTTACGGCTGAGCCGTAGACATTTTACGACTTAGTCGCAAAATGCATTACGGCTTAGCCGTAGTTACCTAGAAGTTCCCCCGCATTCACGATTAAACAGTGTTTTGTCTTACGGCTTAGCTGTATTTGTTCTATGGTTGAACCATGACTTAGATATGGCTTAGCTATAGCACATTATATGGTTTGGTAATGGCTTAGCCATAGAAGGTTTTCAATTTTTCATGCTCTCTGGGTTTCAAGCCATAGAATTTTTTATCGTTAGGCTTCAGCTTGGTTATGGTTTAACTGTAGTACATCCTACGGCTTAACCGTAGCTTGGCCGTAAATACATTTCAAATTTATTGCTCTCTGGACATTAAACCGTAGAAGACTTACGGCATAACCATAAGCTTTAGATTTTCTAGAGCAGTTTCAACAGCTGATAAGTTACATGCAGATTCAAACAATGAAATAGAAGTATAAATAAAAGGCTGTAAAACACATTAAAATTGAGAGATTTGTAAGAATAATAAGAATCATGATATACCAACATGCATTTAACTAAATTTTGCTTATACTTGCCTTAAATTAAGCTTTTCAAACTATTAATCCTTCTTTTGGCTCAATTTGGGTATTCTTGGACTTAAATGCTATGCATGTAAAAAATGAAGAAGGAGATGAGTGCATGTATTGAAATGAGAGTCTTCTAGACTTAAGAAAGCTGTAATGGGAAAATCTCTTACCTTAAAACACACAAAAGAGATGAACTAGTGGAATGGGTGCTTGTAAACTCAGATGCAAGAATGATCTTATTCTCTTTGATGCAAAAAAAGAAAAGGTAAAAAAAGAAAAGGGAATGGAAAGATGAGAAAACGTTGGAGAGAAACAGATGAAACAAATGGGCATTGAAACCCACTGTGATATATATATATAAAACTTTAAGTTTATAAGAAAGTCTAATTTTTTAGAGGAAATTTCATTTTGAGTCAAATGAGGTTTTCAACTATCACAACAAAGTCAAATACATTCGAGTCAAGTGCGAAAGTTGACGAGCTTAATGAGACACATGTGATGGAATCAATATGATACATAAATGACATAAACTTATAAAGTTTAAAATTACAAAAAAGAGCTTATGTCCATCTAATCAAGGTTAAACTCAACCCAACTACCTATCCAGGATCTAACCATATTAATTAAGCAAATTCTATAATCATTAGCTAATAATTCACTTAATTAATCGCTAAACGTGCTTAATTGGGGATGGAGTGTTACACCTAGTTTAGGTCCCGATTAGTAAATGAGTCCGGGTCCGTTTGGGTTCAAACCCGTGGACCTAGGACCCGGCACAAGAGCCTTTAATATTGCAAATTAAAGCTCAAAATCCACTTTGTTTAGGCATATTTATATTTAATTTTAAAGATAGTAAACTTGATGAATTTTTAGAAGTTGAATAATATCCTTAATTAAAAGAAAAACAAAAAGTTAAGATAGTTAAAAGAAGTCAAAACCAATTTTGGAAATAGCTCCTAATTCTCTAGTTAGACCCTATTCCAGAACCAAATCTGGGTGCTCTTATTGGAACTGCATTTGAAATTAACAAATTAGGTTCAGAGTCAAAATCATCATTTAGAAATGGGTCCGGATCTAGGTCTAGGTCTATTATGGACTTGTTCTGGAATAGACCCGTTTGTAACCTTAGTCACAATCCTTTCAATCACTCATTACTGGGGGTGCTCATGGGCCGGGTTGGGCCAGGCCGAGCAATGCCTAGCCCAACTTGGATTAAAATTGTTAAGCCCAGGCCCGGCCTAAGCTTGAATTGGGCCATAAGTGGCTAGCTCGAGCCCAGCCCATACACCCATATATTAATTAGGCTTAGCCTTATTCAGACCTAATTATTAAGCACCCTTAAGTTGGTCTTTGGTGGGGGCCAATGTGACTATTATACAGTAATTCCTATTTATATGCACAGTCACATCCAAATGAATTCATCTAAAATGCAAAGAAATCTTTATTGAAAATAATCGTCATGTTCATTTAAAGCTATATTTTCCGCTCTTTGAGTTGATGTTGCCTTTTTTTTTTAATAAAAGCTTATGACTCATTAAGAAAATAAAATTGCGTTGGTGCAATTAAGAGATATTTGTCTTGTGCTAACCAATTAGAATGAACATTAATGTCTGCCTTTTGAATAGGATTCTTTGAAAAATAATTTTTAAAATTTCTATTATGAAAGATTTGTATGCAACATAAGAAACATAAGAAGGCAAATTGCAACTTAATCTACCTATTCGGGCCGGGTCGGGCTTTAAGCTTAGCAAATTGAACCCTTTATCCAACAGATCCTGCAACTGTTTCTTCAATTCCAACAACTCTGCAGGTGCCATACGATATGGAGCTCTACTGATGGGTGCTGTACCTGGCATCAAGTCAATAGCAAATTCTACCTCCCGAACTGGTGGCAACTTTGGCACATCCTCCGGGAAGACATCCGGAAACTCGCTGACTACTGGGATCTCACTGAGCTGTCGCTGATCTTTCTTCTCTGAAATGAACGCAAGAAATCCCTCACATCCCCTACGAAGCATCCTGTCTGCCTTACAAGCAGATATCACACGCCTTGGGCACTTCGTCTGGCTGCCTTCAAATCGAAATCCACTGCCCAGATCAAAGTAGATAGCCTTGCTGTAGCAATTGATACATGCATGATATCTTGCAAGCCAGTCCATACCAAGAATCACATCAAAATCCAGTGTTGTGAGCAACACGAGGTCTACAGGGAGCTGATGACCAGCTATCCGCACATCACACTGAGGGTAGAAAACACTGCACTCCACACGCTTACCAACCGGAGTGGATACTAACAACAAGTACGGAAGTGGTGTGGGTCGCTGTTGAAGCTGCACAGCAAAATGGGGTGCTACGTACGAACGCGTAGACCCAGAGTCAAATAAGGCTAAAGCTTCAGCATCAGAAATTAAAATTTTACCTTCCACGACAGTAGCTTCCTCTGCGCCCTCATGTGTAGCAGCATAGGCTCGGGCTGTCTGGCGGTTCTGCTTCTGGGCTGGGCGAGCTGTCTGAGATCTGCCCTGCGCTGTAGGTCCTGTCTGTCTCGTCTGTGGAGAGGACTGAAACTTCGGGCATTGAGCCCGCCTGTGGTCCGTGGAGCCACACCCGAAACAAGCCCCACTCTTCCTCCAACATCTGTCGGTGGGGTGATCCTTTCCATAGTGACTGCAAATCACCTGAGTACTGCTCGAACTGCCCTGTTTACCCTTGAACTTCTTCTGAAACTGACTTCTGCCACTGAAGCCTGCCGTCCTCTTAGCCTCGGTTCGCTCCTCCTCAAATATGGCCTCTGCATCATAGGCCCTGTCAATAGCGTCGTCCAATGTAGCCGGCCACATACAAGCAACCACGTGGCGTTTGTGTCTCGGATTCAGGCCGTTGACGAAGCGAGTCACCTTCTTCGGCTCAGTGTTTACCATATCCTCTGCAAAGTGGGACAGCTCTGTAAACTTGTGTACATAATCTGCAACTGACAGCTGTCTCTGTTGAAGGTTGAAGAATTCCACTTCCTTGGCTCGCTGAATATGGAGAGGCATGAACTTCCGACGGAATTGCTGCTTGAAGGTCTCCCAAACTGTGGCACCGGGCATAGTCTGGAATGAGCTCTTAACACTCCTCCACCATGTCTTGGCTACACTCCGAAGCATAGAGGCTGTGAGCACTACTTTCTGTTTATTACTGCACACAATCGTATCAAATAGTTCTTCAGTCTGCTCCAACCATTGCTCAGCCTGCAATGCGTCTTCTATCCCATGGAACTCAGTCGCCCCTCGCTTACGGAACTTGTCGAAAAGAGCATTAGGATCTGATTCCTTAGGCTGGAAAATCACCTGCAGATCTATACGGGGTGATGCAACTGCGGCAGCCTGACTCTGTCTATCTACCATGGATGCCATCTGAGCCTGTAATGACTGCATAGACTGCATCATCATCATCATCCGCTCCTCACTACTGATATGTGGGGGTACCGATCCACTATCACCGTTATGGCCCTGTTGATTTTCATCCCGAGATCTTGATCCTGATGCCATCCTGAAAAAGAAAAGAAACACAACACACAAATATAAAATGCCCTGAGTTAGTCAAATCCCCAATTCAACATATTCGACCTCGAGTCAAATAGTTGATAGCGTTATCTCACCACGATCTTAAATGCCTACATGCTTATAACTAGCATGCTTTGATACCATACAATACGTATGTCACGACCCGAGCCCAGAAATCGGGGGTTAGCGAAAAGCTAAACCAGTGACACACGTACTCCCGTGCACGTGCATCCAAACCCAGTCCAGATGCACACACACAAGGGATCTAACACGTGCGAAACAGACGAACGCGGAAGCTGTAGATATCATAGCAAGCAACAAGGAAAATAGCGGAAGCCAAAGCAATTACAAAACGGAAACGACAAAGACAAATACACTGATATAAAACCAAATACACACCAAAATCCATATATACAAAATACACAGAATACAAGTCCAAAGTCCAAAGTCCAAATACAATCTCTCAAAATCCCAAAACGAAACACCACTGGAAGTATGCATGAACGCACTCGGCAGAGATGATCAGGCCCACTCTGCCAAACCTGAGGGTGCCTCTACACTTGCCCCTGCAGCCTCCTCGACCGCCGGGGAGCTGGGCAAGGTATCTGTGCCTGCAACACCACAGACAACACAAATGAATACAACGATCCAGCAAATATAAGTAACAGGGAAGAAACACGCATAGTATCAAAGAGAATAAAATAATGACAGAAGATCAATTACAGAGTTTCATCTTAGGATGCTAAGCAAATCGTGCGTAGAAGTAAAGCATGATATTTGAATCAAAACATAGAAATACTGACTAAGTGGCTACTACGTTAACCATATTCTCTCCAGTAGAGAGAGCAGAGCAAAGCAGAGCAGAGGAGAACACCACTGACCGGGCCAGGGTACAAGTGGGTCTCAGTTCCTGGGTTCCGGGGTCCCAAGACAAAGCGACACTGCAGTGATACAGAGATACAGAGATCTAAGCCAGAGGTAACCCCGTCGGGCATCCTAGGGCTGAGGCTGAGTAGAGCCAGACCAATACCAATCAAATCAAATCCATAGAAAGGGAGGTTATCCGCTTTGGACTCACCGATGGCAAAGACCGGATCTTATCCTCACGTATTAACCTCTGGGCAGAGCCACCCGGGAATACCCAAACCAAACAGATATATATACAAAGCCAGAGAATCTACAAAGCATAGCATAGATCAAAGCATAGTGCAGAGCGAAGAATAATACAGATATACAGGACAAAGGCAAAATGACTGCGGAATGCATAACATAGATTAACAGAACAGAGGGCAAAACTATAAACAATATGCAATGCATCTCAGATTAATACGGAGTCAAGGTTCATTACAAGCCAGTCCTAAGCTAGTTGTTCACTGTCACTAACCGTGCATGTTGATGTAGTTTTAAGTTAGTCAATGCACCGTTGCCATCAAAGTGTTGCAATGTAATCTGTGCGTGCACCGACGTCCCTTAAACCAACACCCATGGGGAGGTGCTTAACAGTGATCAACGCTCACATGATTAAGTCACAGCCGAACAGACTTTTCATGCGATCCAAAGGATCCATTGGGCCGGTTTACATGGGTGGTTAACCTGTATTTGAGCCCTATAAGTCTCACCATTATCCTAAGTTATATTTCAAAATTGCCATGCCTAACGGTTTAGCCATGAGGGACCTATGGTTAAGCCGAAGACATCTTACGCACTCGTCGTAATATGCACTACGGCTTCACCTTGGTTCCATTCAAAACACAGCTAAACGGATCATCTTCCACCTCTGATCTGACACCTTTTTCGGCTGGGCTACAGCCAGTATACGGCTGAGCCGTAGACCAATTCACGGCTTAGCCGTAGCATTCCACGGCTTAGCCGTAGCCACACCGTAGGAACACTGTCTCTGGAAAGTTTCGACTGATCAGAGATTTAATCCACGGCTGGGGTACGGTTGGGTCACGGCTAGCTTACGGCTCAGCCGTAGAACAAGTTACGGCTTAGCCGTAGCCTAGCCGTAGAGCAAAACTCAAATTTAAGTCTCTGGAAGTCAAACCGTAGAACTTACGGCTTAGCCGTACAATACAGAACACGAATTTGGGATAGTTACAGAAACTGAAATTTGGTACAGAAACATCTCCAAACAAGCTACAGAGGTTCCAAATTCACAAAATGTGGCTGTAAAACCTCTATATACAGAGAATAAGAGTGAATCAATGCAATCAAAGAAACAACCCATATGTGTTATCAAAGCCTGTACTTATACTTGCCTCAAATTCTGACAAATCCTCTGAAACAAGCTCCAAATCCACTAGAATCAAGACAAATCAAAGAGATACACCATGCATGAGATGAAGACATAGCAATCAGAGAATGAGAGGTGCAATTGGGAGAAGAAACACAAAGAACCCACTTACCTCAAGCAATAGACAGAGATGAGAGAATGAAGAAGAACCCAATCCACGAAGAGTAGCAAAACCCCAATCGAAAGAGAGAGAGAGAGAAACAAACCGAAGTGAAGAGAGTCTCCTGGAGTTTGCATGCACGTTGAAGAAATGAAATGAGCAAGGGAGAGACATCTGGAGCATGACTCATTTATATAGGTTTTGAAAGTTAAGTCAAAGTCCGGTAGTTTATACTAATTACAGTTCAAGTCACACGAAGGTCCATCTTCCCCAATTGACTCCAAACGGATCTGACACAGTTATGGAAATTGTCGAGCTCAACGAAATACGCGTGCTGACACCAAGATGATGCAAAGATGATGTGAGCAAAACAAAAGCAAAATTACGAAAAAGGGCTTAGAACTACCTATTCCAGGTCAAAGGTCACTCAACTACCTATTCAAGGCCCAAAACCAAGTCCAAAAGACTAAAACAAAACAAAACACACTAATGAGCCACTAATCCGGCTCAAAGGGGATCGGAGTGTTACATGAGCAAAAAATTTTAATCTAAGGCCAGCCCAATGACATATAGCTAAGGCCCAAGCCTGGGCAAAACAGGCTGGGCCCGGGCCGGGCTCGAGCCAGCCCAGCCCATGAGCATCCCTACTCATTACATGAAAGGGCGAAATTAAAAGGTAGAAAAGATAGGGAGTTCGTCTTAACCGTTTAACTTTAATTTGTTGAAAGTAGTAATCTTAAATATTTATAGAAGAAAAAGGGTGTTTTTGCTTTTGAAAGTGTCCAATCATTGTCACGCCCCGATCCCGGGAATTTGGGGATTTGAGTGGGCCCCCAGGGTGTGGATACGTAATCCCGTAGAAATTCGTACCTTGAAGAATTATGCACGAATTCCTATAAGGGAGATTCCACAGGAACGTATAAGGTATGCTGACACACGTACAACATAATTTATCATAAACGAAATCCTGCGAAATACTCAGTAATTATCAAGAGCACACGAGTTCATAGTCTGTTAACTTTCAAAAGTAAACATATATACATACATATAACAGTATTGAAGTCTTTAATACATCCCAAAAAGACTACTTAAGTGTTTGATACAAAAGGGTCTCATGCATAACAACGATATCTCCCAAGAATAGTCGCGTTCCGTGGGATGGCTACTAAAAGACGTCGCCATCTTTCCACTCATCTACATCCCGAGGTACCGTTGGGGTTCCCTCCGGGTGCACGTCAGTGTCCGCGTTGGGACCGAGCGCTGGATCTGCAATACCAAAAGGGAACACTGTTAACACGACGGTTAAGCAAGTACTGAGGCATATGGAACAAGTATAACATAATATATATCCATAATAAAATTACTGAGCATGATGCATGAGTAAGAAATTACAACTTAAATGTCATATGTACTGATTGGCAACCACGACGCTCTATTCTCTCCAAAGGGAGCATACACATATCGTATAGGTCGCTAGGGGATCAGGCTAGCTTCCCGAGGAGTGCCGACTACTCCTCCGTAAACCTATTGCAGTGATGACATACATAACATATACCCAAAAGGGCGTAAGCTGAGTGGTGCCGACTCATATCCAATCGTATCAGTCATATCATACCCTTGGCTAACAAGCTTGCACTCATTGGAAGCTCTAACTTGTTAGACACTCACTCATTAGAAGCTCAGGTCTGAATTTGCCTCAGGGTTTTACTAAAAGAAGAAATTCGTGTTGAAGGTGGTATATCATAACAATATGGATGCATTCAGCTTAAGTGAGTCCAAGAAGTTACTACCTTCACCCCAAATAAGTAACCTATAGTCCCCAAGGGCATTCAACACGATGTACACATAAGATGTTTGCAACACTCCGACCCGAGTTGATTCGGATTAGTGAGTAATGGTGTGTGATTTGAGCGTTAAGAGTGGTTTGAGTCTTAGAGTGAGTGTTTGGCTTGAGTTTGACTTGGTCTCAATAGTTCGAGCCCTTTTTCGTAATTTTGGCTTTTGATTGACCTTGTCAGTTTTGCGTCATTCTGACGTCATCGCGTGTATTTCGTTGAGCTTGCTGATTGTCGTAACTGTCTTGGATCCGAATGATTTCGTTTGCTCTCGTTGGGCCGTCATTTGACTCAAACTGATAATTGTGTAAACTGTTTGGACTTATTTGTAAATTTGACTCAATTTAAGTTATAAATATCTCACCAACTCCATTTCTCTCTCGATCGCCTCTGTCTCTCTCCAGCTCGTCTCTCTCTCTCGTCAGCTCTCTTTCTCTCCTTCTCCTTCTCTGTTTCGATTGCTTGAGGGAGGAAGAAAGGAGCAAGTGTGTGTGTTTCCCGGTGGACTGAGCCAAGCAACGAAGTGATTTCCATCCGTGAGGCAAGTATAAGCCCAAGTCGTATGAACACCGATTGATATGGATTTGATTGTTGTAGTTTTGTTCTTCATTGTGTTTCTCAGTGTTAGACAGCCTATTTAAGCCCATTTTGCTGTTATGTTTCTGTTTCCAGTCGTTTTGTTCAGTTTCTGTTTGACTGTAACTGTTACAGGAAAAATGACTCCGTGCACTCACGGCTACACCGTGAAATGTGCTACGGCTAAGCCGTAAAATGACTTACGGCTAAGTCGAGACCCAGCCGTAACCCTAACCGTAGAACAGTACAGACTGATACCTGGAAATAACTGGGAGTTGGCAAATTGCCATTCTTCTACGGCCCAGCCTGATCTAAGCCGTACATTGTCTTACGGCTAAGCCGTGGACCAGGATACGGCTGAGCCGTAGAGTAAAATACGGTTGAGCCGTAAATCCGGATGGATAATTGGGGAACCTCAGCTCAGCCGCAGTGCATATTACGGCTAAGCCGTAAGATGCTTCGGCTAAGCCGTAAGGTCACCTACGGCTACACCGTAAGACCCTGAGAATTGAATGAAAAGGACTAGGTTTAAGCAAAAGACCGCATATGACTTTCATGTTAGAATGTAGCGAACCTGAACATGCCCAATGGAATGTCTGAATGACATGAATGATCTCGAGGGCTGTGAATCATTCATGACTGTTATCCATCCAGTTGTTTAGCACCTCCCCATGGGTGTTGGTTTAAGGGACTTCGGTGCACATTTCCGACACTGCAACACTAGACAATGGTGCATCGGACGACTTAAAACTACATCAACATGCACGGTTAGAAGCACTGGATAATTAGTGTAGGATTGGCTTGTAATTGACCTTGATTCGTATAAGTACTTTGTTTTGTTGAGCATATTGCTTACGGTTATGCCCTCTTATGTGTTCTGCGCTGGACCTCTCGATTCTGTGGGAAATGCAGCAACCCCAGAGCGAAGCCCGGGCAGGACCATTCCATTATTGTGTATTGTGTTTTACCGTTGCTCCATTGGAGTACTTGCATCAGTGCTTAATTGTTATTAGTACTTGAGATTGTTCTTGGTAACTGCTTATCCGCATTTGGTATTGTTATTCGTATTCAGTACCTTCCGTTATTGCTTAATCGCATTCAGTATCAGTATCAGTATGTGTGATGCACTTCCTATTGTTTGTTCAGCGTGGTATGTGAGATCTGTATGTGGTATGTGATATGACATGATTGATTGATTGAGGTGCATCATCCGATTTGATTGTGATTGGTATTGGCACTACTGAGCCTCAGCCTTAGGATACCCGACGGGGTTAACTTTGGTTTAGTTTATGTGTTTGCCTCTGCAGAGTGTTCTGTCCTGGGACTCCGGACCCCGGGAACTAGAGACCCATGCGTACCCTGGCCCGGTCGCTGGTGTTCTCATTCCGACTGCTCTCGTAAGGGAGAAAATGGCCAATGTAGTAGCCACTTTGACTGTTATCTGTTTATGATTCTTACAGCATGCTTATTCATTTGCATAATTGCTTAGTATACGAACATGCTTTCTATAGATCTTGCATGATGACTATTGCTCACTTTAGATGCAATTCGTGTTATCGTCTTGTGGCTTATATTTTGCTAAGTCGTCGTACTTATGAGTTGTCTTGTGTGTTGCAGGCTCAGATCCCTCTCCCGATCCTGCGTCGGTCGACCCGACTCCAGGAGAGGCTCGCGAGACCCCCTCCGGCCTAGAGGAGTGGACTTGATCCATCCTCCAGAGTACGGTTTGCATCATTTTGTTCTTCCCCATTCTTTGGAGTTGAGTCTATTGAGGGGATTTTTCTGTACTTGTAACGTGGGCTTTGAGTGACATCTGTATTTTGAGTTTTGACTGTTGTAAGCCCGCTCTATTGTCATACGTTCTTGTAAATTTGTTCTTGTTATCAGTTCATGATTATTGTAATCCACTATGTCTCTTGGTGTGTTGTTCTATGCCTTGATATGTACAGCTTCCGCGTACAGTTGTTTGCACGTGTGAATGATCCCTTGTGTGTGTATGCTTAGACGAGGTCTAGGTGTGCATGCACGGGAGTACGTGTGTCATTGGTTAGACTCCCTCTGACCCCCGGTCCCTGGGCTCGGGTTGTGACAACGTTCAGTGTCGTTGTGTTGCCGTGTCTGGGTATTGCCTTGTGCATACGGACACCCTTCTTATGCCACATCCATGACTTGCCATTGGGAGACCCTCCGGGAATCATTCATTCTCCCCCACTTACCATTGGGCCTCTGTAGTGGTATAGAAGGTGCCAATACTAAGGTCCTACAAAATCATTAGGAGTCCTTAACATCCTAATTACTGGGTTCTTATGGCTTAGCCGTATACAAGACTACGGCTTAGCCGAGCGGGTCAGATTCTTTCCGGATTTTTCATGCGTAATTACGGCCCAACTATATGTTGGCCTACGACTTAGCCGTGCTAAGCCTACAGCTAGGGTACGGGGAAGTTACGGTTTAGCCGTAGTGTATTCCACAGCGCAGCCGTGTGCAAGCCGTAGAAGAAACTGAGTTCCATGACATCTCTGGAAAGCTCGCCGTAGGAAGACCTACGGCTTGGATACGGGCTGGTTACGGCTTAGCCGTAGTGAAATCCACGGCTCAGCCGTAGTCGAGCCGCAGTACAAAATCCTATTTTTCTACTCTTTGGGCTGTGAGTCGTAAATGCTCACGGCTTAGCCGTAGCTTCGCCGTTAGCTTCAGAATCAATTCTGTAGCTTAGTTCTGTAGGGAATCAACACAGAATTGACTTGTGAGGAAATACTAAGGCTCAATTGAAGTGTCCTTGAGAGTATCCCATACTCACACACCCTCCTATTCCCTTATTGGCATTCCAACTCAATGCACACCAATGCACACCACATTCATATTGATTAAAACACTGAAGGGGAATAGCTGAAATTGAAAATATGAAGAGCTAGTTCAATACACAATAACTTAGCCGTTCATGCAACACATATGACTTTAATACTTACCTTTTCACCAGTGTTAGCCCTCCCAACTCTTTCTTGTTGAGTGCTCAGAGGAAACTCTCTAAACTGAAATGGGTTCTCTATAAGTAAAGCATTCAATGAAGAATGAGGTTTAGATTCACATGCATGCCAACTAGTTGAGTCTTTATGACTCCAATAAACCCTAAATGACTGAATGAATGACAGAAATCCTTCACCTTACACAGCTGCAGTCGTAGCTTAGAAGATGAGTTACTCTCAGAGAGAAATGCACAGGGAGAAGGGAAGAGAAAGAAGGAAAAGGAGAAGAAGAACTCCCACCCTTGCATGCACAACCTTCCCAAGCCGAGGTGCTCTCCAACGTTGAGGGAAGATGGAGAATTTGTGAAGAATAAAACAACTCTAGTGACCAGGAGGGGAATGAAGGAAGAGACAGTCGAGCCTCTTTGAAACAGAATTTCCTGTAGTTGGCATGCAAGCCCGAGCTTTTCTATAAATTTACAATTTAGGCCAAAAGCACCTCAAACGGGCCAAAATAAGTCCGAATCAAGTTGGACCCCAAAGGAAAGATGATCCACGTGTAAAGTTACACTTAAGGAAAAGGACGGGGTGTCCAAAAGGTGTGAGGACAAATTACGAAAAGGCCCTTAACTACTGAAGTGGGGCCGAACTCCACCCAACTCCCTATTGGAGGCCCAACCCCGCTAATTATTGGATTAAATTAGCCTTAATTGAGTTCAATTAATATAGAATGAGCTTAATTAACGTAAATCAAGATTAGTGGAATTCGGAACCTTACAATCATTTTCTACTGTTCCTCATATATATGTATAAGAAAAATAAGAAGGATGCGATGGGCTTCGCTTTGTCCAAGCCCAACCCTCAGGTTTTTTGAAAAAACAAAAGCTCTTGTTTTACAAGCCATTCACGGATCGGATTCAGTCTAGCTGGGTACCCTCATAAGAGAGCCTAATTGACAACCCTAATTTGATGCCTAGCGTTCCAAATAGAGCAAGTATAGAAACTTTTTTTTTTTTTTGAGACTTTTGGATCTATATCCATCCATAAGAGAGCCTAATTGACAACCCTAATTTGATGTCTAGAGTTCCAAATAAAGCAAGTATAGAAACCTTTTTTTTTTTTTTTTTTGAGACTTTTGGATCTATATCCATCCATATAGGATTTAGAACATTGGACTCCTAAATAAGATTCTTGTATGTTCTAATTAAAGGATACAGAATAAGGACAATTACATTCATATATAAAGCATTCACATATTTAATAGATATGCATACATCCCTCACCATTTTGGTGAGGAACACGTTTTTTTACACCTAACAAGATAAAAAAGGTATCATGGTGTATAATGATTTTATCTTTTTGCATATTAATACATTCTAAAAAAGGACTGTTCCTCATCATTTTGGTGAAGGATGTATGTACATGAATATTGGCTATATATATTTATATATATAGGGCTTACGTAGCTTGAGTTATATCCATATTTGTGACTCTACTGTACCATTTAATCCTCCTACTTGTATATTTAAAAATTTTATTGTAAAGCTCTTTTTCAAACTATCCTAATGCACCCTGTCTTATTTCATATTTGGATAGGGACCTGGTCCTTTTTTTCATGTTGATGTGTTGATCCAAATGCAACAAATAGGTTCCATGTTGGAACCAAGTCCAAATCCGTAACCAGATCTATGAAGATGGATCCAAGTCCAAAGCACCAGGTTCCCCACTTTTCAAATCAAAACCATTTGGATTCTTTTCCCTGGCACTTGCAGAGCAGGAATATAGGAGCTTATTATGTCGATAAGAAGATCGTAGCATACCATGACAGAACACCTCAAGGATGACCTGTGGATGATAGATTACGCTAGTTTAGGATTAGACTTGTCAACCATCATATACAGAAAAAGAAAAAGGATTTTCATTCTTCCTTCTATTAGGTCCTCTTTGGTGGTTAGCCCCATTGGCAGTGAGTTTTCTAGTTTTTTATAATGACTAAAATGCCCTTATAAGATTAGAAAGTGAGGTTGTCCTTGTTGTTGGGTTTGGCTCAAAAGATTTTTATTGGGCTTGTGAGTGATTTACATTAGGGCCTAATTAATTAGGGTTGGTCTTATATATTCTCTATTATAGTATATTCTTTGTAAGCAAGCAAGTAAGCAATCAAGGCAAAAGAAACACACAGGAAGATCTTGTAAAGGGATGCGAGAAAAATTCCTTCATGGTAAAATCTTCACGCTGTGGACATAAGCAATCCTATTGAACTACATAAATCTGCATCTTATGTGGAAAGCTTGTTCTTCTTTTTTGTGTGTGATTGTATGCGCTTAGCCTTGATAAAAATCTAACATTCTTTTTGTTATATCTTCTTTCTTTCTCGCAAGCCCACCCACACCCTTCTCCTTGCCCTTCACAATGCACATGCACACACATTGGTTCGCAGCCCTCCTCAATTTCGTACTCCTAAGTGATGGAGCTGAGTTTTAGCTTTTTGTGTTGTCAATGGGTTGTGAAGGGGTAGAAGGCAGAAGGTGCTATTGGGGTGGGAGGAAAATAAAGAACAGAGAAAAAGAGGGAGAACCGTCTTCCTAACCTCTATGAGGGAATCTCAGTCATCCTAAAATGAGAAAAAAACGTGAGAAAAATTGCCGCAAAGGGGACTAACCAGCAAAGAGGACTATCCAAAAGGAGATTGCGAGTTTAAAACCAGCAATTCAAGACCCTTTTTTGGAAACTAACAATTTAAGGATCTTTCTAAAGTTCTTTAAAACATTATATGAGAAGCAAGAAAAATGACACCGGTTGAATAAGTGTGGGGATGGCAATGAGTCATGTTCCAATGAGACTTGCCCTGACCCACTCCTTTTAAAGTTGAGTTGGATTTTTTGGGTTCGGGGTGGGTATAGGGTTTAATATTTGAACCAAGCTGAGTTATGAACTTTTAACCTGGAGTAAAACTATTACTGGTTACTACTACTTATGCTAATCAAAATCTATGTAAAAAAGTGGAAAAGTCTCTCCAAC
Source organism: Sextonia rubra (assembly GCA_037013555.1). Taxonomy (NCBI): domain Eukaryota; kingdom Viridiplantae; phylum Streptophyta; class Magnoliopsida; order Laurales; family Lauraceae; genus Sextonia; species Sextonia rubra. The sequence continues at coordinate 28,860,217 of JASUAD010000018.1, forward strand.
AAGTGGATTGCACATCTCTAGGGGCCCACTTAGGCATACTTTTGATCACTGCAGCCCCTTTCTCACTCTTCTCATCCCATGATTTAGTATCATGCCCAATTTTACACTCATTGAACCTTCACTCACTCAATGGATTGAATCACATAAAAAATCTATGGTTAAAACATGATTAAACTTTAAGGTTGATAAATCGAGGGCTAGGCTAATGGAGCTATTTTTCTTTTTGTTGGCTAACACTTATCACAAAGAAGATATTAAAATCTGCCGTTCCCTCAATGATAGGCATGCATCTATGGGCCCGTTTGGCATTGTGCCATCTAGAAATTTCCAAGTCCCCACTAGTTGCAATCGGTGGGAACATGTTTTGTTAATGATAATTTCCATTTCCCAATTTTGACTTTATGGAACGGTGCCTAGAATCTTGGCTAATGGAACAAAAATCACAAAACGCTTTCCTACCATTGTTTTATTTATTTATTTTGAATTTTGATAACACAATTGCCTTTAGACTTGACATTTACCTATAAATTATTAAAGTTTATAATATTCCATATAAAGTGGTTTGTAGAACAAGGGTGCAATATCCTACGATTGTAGGATATGACAAAGTACAATATACTGGATATCACATAACATAAGGATATATCGCAAAAACTACAAGAATTTGTTAGATTTCAATTGTTGATGAGCAAATGTTAGGTCCTACGGTAGTTGGACATGCAAAATCCCTTTTTTAAAATAATTTGCCCCCCCCAACCAATGTCGCAACCCCCCCCCCCCCCCCTTTCCTCTCTCTCTCTCTCTCTCTCTCTCTCTCTCTCTCTCTCTCTCTCGTTGATTCTTTTTTTTTTCTTCTTATCTTGTCTGGAAGATGTGTAGTGTGGGTTTTAGCTATTGCCATTGATTCCTTAAATGGGTTATCGTCTGCTTTGTTGTTTTCTTAAGAGGGGACTTCTAAACTTCATTATCCTTAATTAATATCATAAAGAAATAAATTAAAGGGTATAAAACTTTACACATATATGTAGTTGTCACTTGTGATGTTACTCCATAGTTTTTATAAAAGAAGCAGTTCGAGATACAACCCTATATCTCGAATATTTCTGTAATTAATGACTAGACATCTTCTAGGACTCTGGCCATCCAATCAATCGGAGTTGGCAACTTTAATGGCAGAGAACTGCCGGAGCTAGTAAGAATTATATTTCCCTGTAGCAAATTGCGTATAATACGAGCTGAAATAGAGATTCTATCAAAAATTTTGAACTCCCCTATGCTTTAAATCATGTTAGTTTCCAGCAAAAATAAAGGAAAGATTTTGAGTAACATTTGAAGAAAGTGCCTAAAATTGTTATACTGTGAATCTAAGTAAGAAAAAGCGCAGGGAGAGTGATTGGTGTTAACTTTAATGAATAAAATTGATTATTATCTCTTACAGAGTTTTTGTATGACATGAACGTACGAATATTTTTAATTAATTAAGTATTATATTTTTAATATTTAAGAATAATTTAGGAATATTTATAATAGATTTTAATTCAATTGCATTGCCAATAATTCTGCTCATAAGAAAACTGTTAAATGTTACCTAACAAGTTCTACAATTTACGCTGCTTATTCTCCAGAAAACAGTTTAATATAGTGGCACCAAACAAGTTCAGTATAATGTAATCCTACTATAACTCGCTCTTAGAATAATTGGATCTCAACATAGAATTGGGAACAACGCTGAATCGATGCCAAACGAGGCCTAAGTAAGCCCCATTAGTCGGATTGCTAATGAACAGTAAGTGAGGTATTCCTAAGAGAAGCTTTTCCATATAACAGTTATTGTGCAATGAATAAAATAAAAGAAAAATAAGGCAGGCAAGTCAGGCACAATCAAAATCCAGCCCTATCAAGAATGGATTGGGGCGGATCCCATTTAGGCCCAACCAATTGCCATCCCTATGCAGAGACTGAAGTCTCTAGTGTCCATGGTGAATGATTGTGGATGAACATTGATTCCATGTGGCCTAAATTTTGTAATTGTTTGATGATCATAAACATTGCTTCTAAAGCATGCAAAATGAATAGTTCGACTAAATTATTTTTTTAATATATCTTGAAGGTCCTTAATGAAATTTTAATAGTTAGACTAAATTATTTTATTTAATATATCTTGAAGGTCCTTAATGAAAATTCTGTTAATATCATATCAAAGTTTTTTTTTCTTAATATACTCAATTTATACAAATTCCTCATTTTTAAACCATCGACCAAGCGAGGGAAGAGGGAGGGGTGGAGCGGAAAAGGGAGAGGAAAAGGGAGGGGAGGAGAGGAGAAGAAAAGGGAGGGAGAGAAGAGGAAGAGGGAGGGAGAGCTCCCCTCCCGCCGGTGGGAGGGAAAGGGGAGGAGGGAGAGAGAGAGGTGTGGGGGTAAAATGGAGATTTTAATTTTTTTTTATTTTTCTTCTTTTGTGTGTAAAGAGTTTTTTTGTTTATTCATCCAACATTTCTCTAAAAAAAAAACACTTTCAACACACCCGTATTAAATTTGTTAAAATTACCAAAATACCCACACCCCCTCCCTCACCTCCCTCTCCGCGTCTCTCTCCCTCCCCCTATCTGCACTCTCTCCCCCTCTCCCTTCTTATCATTCCTCGACCAGTAGCTCAACATATCAAAACATTAAAAAGAAAGAAAAAGTTGATTGGAATAAACTAATAATATCAAGGAGGTAAAGAGTGAGAAAAGTAAGGCCCAAATAAAGATTCCAATTAGCTAGAGTGATGGCTGTAGATCTTCACCTTCTTCAATGTTAAGCCCTTATGGGTTAGAACATATTTGTGTAATAATTTTTTTGTGCAATATAGAATAGAAAAAATATACCAATTTTCGGGTACAAGTCTGCAAAAATATATTTCCACTGGAATTTTGTATGCACGCTTGTTTAAGAGAGATGGAAGGAGAAACTAAACTGTTCGCTGCCCAAAATTATATTATTGGGCTGTTTTTGCACATGTTTTCTCCACCTTTTCTCAGCTGGAAGCCGTTCAGGGCCAAGCCAAACCCAACAACATTGAACCAGATTGGGTTCAGCTCGGCTTGGGCCTGTGCCCCATATCAGCTCTGCTCATTGGCATCCCCGTTATCCAAACCCTCTCCCACACAGACTCCTGAATCAGGACATCCCAAGTTGATAGTGATCTAGCCATCATCTACCATTGGGTTGAGTGACAATGAATGGTACAATAAACACTGTATGGCCGGGCCCACTATAATCAATCCAAACCCTTCCCACACACCTACTCCAATGAATTGCTCTCCTCCCTTTCTATACCAATCCAACCATCATCTACTCTTGGATTGAGTCGCAATAAAATAGAACTTGTTAAACCATTAATACATCCCAAAACCTTTCACATTCGTCCTATCCCTTTGACTTACTTGCATCTAGGTGGGCCACATAAAATCAGCACAGAATCATGCTGTTCCACAAACAAGCCAAGAAATTTAAGTAGCAGCAAATCTGAGCATGTGACCAGAATCAAAATTCCCACCATGGTGGTTAAATATTTAAAGATAAAATGTGGAAAATTTAAAGGAGGGCTACTAGTATGTATTTATTGCTAAGCATTTCACTCCAGACCAGATGGAACCAAGACTATAGACTATGTTCACTTTCACTGTTCAGTTCATGTCAAGGGGGGTATGAAACATTATGAACACTAATATTGAGGCAGCTAAAAATGAATGACACTAGAACTGATGTAAACACCTTCATATATGTTTATTGATCACAACACTTGCCATTCAAAAGTCACTCATGCGGATGGCCCAGAACCATCAATATAGACAGTTGCCATACAATGGAAGTTCTAAAACTGAACTCCAGAAGATCACATATATATATTGATGAACCAATGGAAAGAATTACACCCTTTCTTCCAAATAGCCACTCAATGGATGTAAACAATTACATAGGCATCTTCACAAAATTAAATACATGCATGTTGGCTCATCCTATTTACATGCAATATGCATCTTCTAAGAGACCATTATTATGACGAACAATAACAAAATAAATCCCAAGGGCCAAGATGTGTTTCATTTAGCGACAAAAAAAAAAAAAAAAAGGTTTAAAGTCCAAAGAAGAGTACTACACATACTCTCATGTACCAAATGGTGTTGTTGAAGCTGACGAAAATTTAGAATCCGATGTCATTTCTTGTCCGCGAATCTTCTTGTCCTTGTTTCCATATCCCCAGTTTCCATCTAATCTTTGGGAAATCAATCCTACACTTTGATATGATGCAATTTCTAATATGATCCACTACGTCACTATGGATGAGTACCTCCACATCAGAAACTGCCATGCTTCGGTTCAATATAAAGGAAATAAAGGAGGATGCAATCTTTATCTCTGACAACAGAAAATACAGCGTAAGTTTCTTCAACCTTTTCCAACCAAACATGCAATCTGGATTTTCCAACTCAAACGACTTTGCCAGTTCAAAACAAACTAAAGGCCCCAAAATAACGGTCTTAACATTAGGAAAATGGCACATCAGTGATGCGAAATCAACCATTTCCCTGAACTCATCATTCCATTTAGGTTCCTCAAGCACCAGCTGCTCGACTAGTCTACCATCTGGAAATGCCCGCACAATGCTGCGAAGATCAGACGACTCCATCCTCACAGATTTCAAATTAAGAAACCTATGCATATCAATGTAGGCAATTGTGTTCTCAATTGAGAGATCGAAAACAGACAGTAATGGCGCTTTGAGAAAAAGACGCTGTGGTTGACCACATTTCAATTGCAACTTGATCAAACTAGAGGCATCTATAGTTAGAGAGAGTGGAGCATTGGTAACTGTCCATTTACAGGATTTAAGATTCAAGAGATGAATCTTGGGGTGTTTAAGTCCTCCCACCTTTATCAAACTGAGTATCTGCAGAGAGGGAAAGCATCCATTCACCCTGCTCAGGTCCTCATCGTCTAATCTTATGAATTCGAGTGTCAAACTTGTAAGCATTGGCATTGGTCTCACCCCCTCCACTGATAGCCAAGCATTTTTCAACTCCAAGTTGAGAAGGTTGTTGCCTGAGAAATGCAGACAAAACAGTAAGAGCAGAATCACAGTTTTTTGTGCAGATAAAGATCATCTCTATGCCTAAATGTGAAGCAAACAGTATTTCAAGTTCCAAAGATTTGTCCATAATTAGAAAGTTTTGACGCTATGCGGCACTGTTAAAACAAGAGATGTAATACAAAGATGTGTTCTCAACCAACTACTCCTTTTAGATTCAAGTTGGCAGAGTTCTACATGATATTGAAGATATCATTTGATTTTTTCTTTTGGCAGAGTTCTACATGATATTGAAGATATCATTTGATTTTTACTGTCCAATGAGCTTAACAGGATCTATTGAGGCGTATGATTTTTTTATAACTCTATTGTGATGTATGTTTCGGCACAATATTGAAGCAAATATTCTAAGCTACTGACAATCTGTGTACAGACTAGAATGGCGAAATAGAGTTCATGTAGCTGACTCAAACATAGTGGGGACTTGGGACAAGGCTTTGATGATAAAATGAAGATGACAGACAAGTGTTTTGGTTTTGAGAAATTTCAAGCAAGTTTTTGTTGGTTTATTATTAAAAAATACTAACAGATAAAAATATGCTGACAGTACTGATTCTTTGAATGTTCTCTCTTGGTCAAAAAATAGAAGGCTTTGAGGAATTTCAAGCAAGTTTTTGTTGGTTTATTATTGAAAAATACTAACTGATCAAAAAACGCTGACAGTGCTGATTCTTTGAATCTTCTCTCTTGGTCAAAAATAGAAATAAAATAAAAGGTAAAGGAAAGCTTCAATAGATGTATTTTTTCTATTTTAAGACAGATTAAGGAGTTTCACACTTCCATGTCAATTTCTTCTTCTTCTTTTTTAACTTGCTAGGAGTTAAGAAAGGAACGCAGAAATCATTACCATCATCTTCATCTTAGCCTTTTCCAATCAATTTGGGCTGGGCTTAAAGAGTTCAACTATTAACTATAAAATAAGCAAATCAAATTTTAAAAATAAAAAATAAATATATGAGGACCAAAGTAGTTTCTCTCTCATGGATGGCTGAAAATTTTGTCTAGGATGGTACTGAAGATGAAGCATCCCTTCACTGGCAGTGAGGCTGCATCTACCATCTATGTCTCCAAATAGTGGGGCCGAGTTCATGGAACCGAGCCATGAACAAGGACACTTAAAATTTCCGCTTGATTACCAATTCTAACAAAAAGGCATTTTCACTCACATCATATCTGCTCATGTGATTTATTCCAATCTAACAAACATATTTTAATATTTTAATTGGAAAGATTAAAAAACTGGCAAAAGGAAAGCCCTCATGAGATCTAAAAAAATCCTGCATGTTTCTCCTTTTTCTCACATCAGTAGTGGAGGAATCCTACAAAATCCAATCACCAAAAGGAGCAGCATGTCAAGCCTCATTTGAATTGGAAGAAAAGATCATGTGAACCTCTACAACATGTAAAGAAATCGAAGATCAATTAGCGAAGCTCATACAATGGATTTTCAATCATGAAGGACATCTACAAAACTCAAAGTCGAGCTCTATCCAAGAAAGGGAGAAACTTGCCATATATAGTGGTAGAGATTAAATCCTTGTGAGCTGCGAGGGCAGGGTGGGTGGTCTCATTTGATCAGGTGCAGAGAGGTGCAAATGAGAGGACTGGTGCTTTGGCCATAGAAGGGACAAATAAAGATTGTGTAATAGTAAATAACATGCAAACAAGAGTCGAACTTAGCTTTCTTTTTTCCTTTTTCCTTCTTTCTTTGTTGGGGTTTTAGGGGTGGGGTGTGGTTTGATAGAAAGAGCCAACAAATGGGGATAGTAGTGAAAATAGTACAAAGCCATGGGCCCAGGCACACATGCATATCTCTAATTTTCATATTATAATAGATCATGCCACCAAAAAAATCATAAAGATCTAAATTTCATATTAAAACAGTTTTGTTTTGTGTTAATTTACCTTCTGGTTTTTCTCATTTTAGATAGCATGCATTTCCATTAATTGAAACTTCTAATTTGACCCAAATTATTTTACTTAAAATTTCTCTCACAACAAGAAGTTCAACATCATCATTGTCAAAGCATTAGGGAATATAATGAGAAAAGGAGAAAAAGGAGAAAAGGAAAAAAGGGTTTTGTGGGTGTATGTTGTGGTGTGGGGCATTGACCATGAACCCCACCAAAGAAAATCACTCTTAAAACCACATCGCTAGTATATAATCAGCCGTAAATTTAGATTAAGCATTTTGAGACACGTGACAAGCTCACCCACTCGCGGGGCCGTTACACATTCTCCTAGATAGTTTATTTACACGCTCCCCTTGTATTTCAGGGGTCCAGCGAGCCTTACCATGGCAAGTTAGGGCCAAGTTAAGCTAGTGTGGATCCCTTCAAGTTCGTTCAAAAAATAAACTAGATTTGGCGGTTCAACAGCGACAATGTCACACTTGAAGACAATCAAAAGCAAGAGAACACAAAAGAGGGGGGCAATTCTAAAAACCCAAGAAAGCTTACAGCAGCCAGAGATGAGGCCCAAAACCCCAGAGCTTCGCCAGCAGGACTGGCACCAATAATCCGAAATGGAGAGCGATCGCAGCCGTTGATCAAGCTTGGGCAGCCATTGGGCCACGAAATCGACGGACGTGAGGTGGAGGTCGTCGGACTCGTCGTATCCTTCGCCGTCGCCGTCGTCGTCGGGGAGGGGCCGCTCGACGGCGAGGGAGAGGGAATCTAGGGTTTTGGAGAGGAGATCGATGTTGTTGATGATTAGGGTTTTGAAGGGTGTGATTAGGGCTTCGAATTCGGGGGATTTGGATTTGAGATAGCGATCAGAGGAGCAGAAGAGGGTGACGGATCGGACGTCGCGGGAGGTAGATCTTAGGGTTTTGGAGGCGAGCCGGCAGCGAGCAAGGTCGGTCGAGTCGCTGAGTCGACTCAGGATCTCGACGAGGATCGGGGATGGGAGATCGTCCATGGACACGGCCATGGTCGTGCAGAGTTAGAGTTAGAGTGAGAGAGAGGATTAATCTCTCCGCAGGCTTGCTAACGTGCGCTCGTGGTATTCTAAGATGGGAAATGTACAAATCATGGCTTAAGTTTTGCCCAATTTTTTTTGAAAAAACGAGGTTAAAGAACACATAAGCTTTCATTTCATGGCTTAATCTTTCCACTCACTTTTCGATCAAGACATCTGGCAAATTTCAGTATTTTTCAAAATTCAGTATTGTTTTTTCTTCTCTCAATTTTTCTTAAAATATATAAAGTACCTTACATAAAAATTGAGAGTGACAAAGAAAAGGTGATGAATGCTTATTTTTACCTTCATTTTTATTTCTTTTAGGATTTTATCAAAAAAATCATATAAGGGGTCTTCCAAACCATAAATCTCAGCCTGCCATATAGGACGGTTGTGAAATGAGTTGTAAGATGAAGAGCGTGGCTAGCATGACTCATTTTAACTTAAAGTTTTGTTTACTTTTTTTTTGTATATATTTATTTTTATTGCCTTTTGTTCTATTGAAATTATCTTTCAGGATAAAATTTGCTTTCTAGTTTAACTTGTGCTTCGCTTCATGATTTATGACATATTTGTGAGTTAAAAATGATAATTGAGGAGACTTTGTATTTGATGATATGCTTGTTTTGCTTGAATTCTCCAAATCTGGTTAACTTTGATATTTATTAATCTGTAAAGTAGTAGTTCATTTTTAGAGGGCTTTTCTTGACATTCTTGTCTGATTTTTCTTCTATTTTTTTCTTTATTAGGACTGATAAATATATTATTCTGTGAAAAAAATAAAGATTCAAAGGTATTTGATATTCTTTAATTTTTAGAGAGTTTTGAGATCTTTCTAATCAAATCCTCTATAAAAAAAAAATCCCTCTTAAGCCCGTCTGGAGGACTTCAGTCAAAATAAAAATAAACTGATGATATTCACCATCTGATTAAGTGATCCGAGCCCAATATATCAAGGAGGTGAAACCAACACAATCTGTTCCCAGTCAAGGATGTTTGATTAGCATGAGTCCTGCTGTAGATTTTCTTCGACTAGTATCTAACCGACTGATGCTACTAAAAAATTTTCATCTTTGCTTGTTGGATCCTTAGAACTTCATTGCCGCTGCAATTAATTTACCTATCTAATTACCTGTTTCTCTGTTTACCTTTAATTGGTTACGGTGGAACACAGCAGAACAATTCACTTATACCTGATTCAGGTTCTTCAAATGTGTAATTCTTTATAAACATTTGACTAGTATAAACAAGTTGCCAAGGGTCAAAGCACCACAGATGACCTGAATCAAATGCCAAGTTTTTTTTTTCCTCACTTGGGGGACTCCTGCGCGAGAACGGTATGAGGTTTTCAATTTGTGCCGTTTCCAAAAGCCGCAAGACACCCTTAAATTAAATGCGTGGACCAAAATTCCTGCACAATAATATTATTGTAGGAGTCCTATAGGTGATAATTTCCCCAATTACTAACAACTTTTTAGAGTGCTTAAGAGGGTTCTTGACATATTAGTCAATATGATATATAATCTTGCTAATTTGTTTGGAGTGCGATAAAATTTTACATCTGCTGTCAACCTACCCAACGCAATTCTTCTTTGTCTGTGCTTAGGACAAGGTTTTGATGTTACTTATGATGGAAATATATATTAAAACTAAAATGATGAAATTTCCATTGTGATGGTCTTATCATAGCTTCCTTGTATGTTCTGCTCTATCTTTGACTACGTTTTTTTGTATTTCATCATCTTCCTAGTGTCCATTTGATCTGTAAATCTTTCGTGCTAAAGTGGGTATTCTTTACCAGGGGATCCATGCCACAACAAAGAGCTTGCCTTCTCTTACAAAGAGAGAGATGCCTTCTAATTGAGAGGCCTTCTTCCTCCAGCACGCATGACTCAAGAGCTTCAGGTCTCTGAATGTCTTGCCTTGGAGATGTTTAATGCGATCTGTTACTGATGCTGAGGAACTTTGGCTAATTTCTCTGTGATCTATTCTAAAGGTCATGCACAATATACATCAATATGAAGTTCCACGGCAAAGGTACATGGCAATGATGGATCTTCAGGTGTTGATTTTGATGGTTTCTTCTAGTATGTTTAGTTTTGGATATTCAGTTGAGTCGTTGGTTGATATTTGATTTGTTCTTTGATGTGCACAGGAAAGGAATGAAAGGCTATTCAACAAGCTTCTGATTGATAATGTTGAGGAGTTGCTTCCAATTGTATATACACCAACTGTTGGCGAGGCCTGCCACAAGTATGGGAGTATCTTCACACATCCACGTGGATTATTCATTAGTCTGAAAGAAAAATATGATCATTCAACAACATTCGCTCTCAGTTTTAGAATTACAGCTATGTTTGATCTTCTATTGTTTTTAATATGAGATTAGCTATTCATCTGTGCATAGATACATAGTTTGGAACTGGATTGGTTTCTATTCCAGATTGGTTTCTACGATATTTACCTAGTTAGTAGTTCTACTAATTCGTATTTGAGTTTGTATTCATAATTTAGTGGTCTGTCATTGTTTCACAATTTGTAGGAGTGGGTTTGTTTAGTTAGTTTCGGCTTTCTCATAACAGAGTTCCAGTTTATTGTATCTTCAATAAATGTTTTCAATTAGATCAATATAGTTTCAAATTAACTGATTTGTAGGTACAGTATTAATCTGTTGTCTGTGATATTTCAATTAGAATTGAACTAGTGTTATTCATCCCATTTGACGAGTCTTGATGGTTGTATATGTTGTACTGCCAATGGAAGTTATAGATGCATCAGAAGAGTGGCATGTTGTATTTTCTGTACTGCCACTGCCATTTCCTTCATGTGTACCAATGTCTTTTTGTCATTGCTGTACGGATAAAATATTATCAAGAACATAAATTCAGAGGCTATACTTTCACGAATAGAGTATATCTTAACTTTTTCCATTTGAAGAACTCCTCCGTTTGGAGTTGCGATTAGACTGTATGGATAAAATCTCATCACTTGTAACTGATAATAACTTTGACATATCTGTGTGTGATTAACAAACTAATGGCATCAAAAAGCTGACTTGCTAGGAGGAAGTGATTAAAATTATTTAATTCTAGATAGTACAGATGTGATCACAGTTAATTTGATTCGGGATAGCACAGAAGTTTGGATAGTATTGATCACAGTTAATTTGATTCGGATAGCACAGAAGTTTGGATAGTATTGATGTGAAAGGAAAGCGGCTCAACAAATAGTTGTATCAGCCCTTACACCTTGAATTTACTATTTCACATGGCCTATACTTACATAAAATTGCAATTTTGACCGTACAAAAGACCCAAGAGTTATAATTTTTTTTGGCAGTGCATAGATAAAATGAAGGACCTTTATTTTATTATATCATGGAATAACCCGACATTCAATAAAATAAAATAATGTAATAACTTACAAACAAATTTCATAGAAAAGAGAAATTCCATGAAATGATGAAATAGTTGAACATTCCATAGTTTCATGGAATCGGTGCACTTCTCTTGATGATCTGATCTCTTGTTGATAGATTTGACTGGAGATGGTTTGCTGGGCTATGCTTTCCAGCTTATGCATGGTCTATTTGGAGATTGTAACGTTCTTACTTTCCAGTAAATTCCAGCAATCAAGCTCACAGATTATCTCGCAAATAAGCCATCAGGCAAACTACTAGGGGCTTCAGGTTTCTTCTCAACATTTTCATTGAACTATAGCGACGCTCATTCTCCTGTAGCAACCAATGCGTTATTGGCTTATTTTGGAATGAGCAGAATCAGGGTAATTGATCAAGCCAGAACATTGCATTCTTAGAACCCATTTGCATCGCATTCTCTTATGTCCAAGGAGGAAGCCAAATTGATATCCAACTGAGCCAAGCCACATTAGAGAGACGTCAAGGGATCCTACTTCATCTCCATGGAATTAGAGATTTTTTGCTCTGTGAGTTGCATTCTTATAATCATGACTAATCATGATAGATTGCATGTAAAGTCTTCTTCCCTGCAGTTATATGATATATTAAAGAGAAAGGTTTTGAATTTAATTTTGACCAACTTCATTTCAATTTTAACTTTTTTTTGGTTCATTTGTAAAAAGACCTCTTACCCTTTTGGATAAGTAATCTTACCACAACAACACTCATGTATATATGGGTATTTCTTTACCAAAAAATTCAAAAATAACTATATGGAGCGTGGACCCCAGTCATGTGTATATTGTGCTAGTGGATAATTATAGGACTTGCAGGATGTTCGAAGTTGGTTGCCACGGCATTTCAATGCCCTTCACGTTAATGTATCAGATCTTCAAAACCTTTTATTGGCTATTCATTATGCAGCAACCCTTCCTGACTGTATGCTGTTTTCGTCTTATCTTTTCCGGAAAAAAAAAAAAGCAATCCTTCTTTTCATCCTCTCATTCTATCACTTTATCTAAACAATAATTTCTCATCAACTCTCCTCAGCAACCATCTCAAAAAACCATTTGTTCAGTTCGCTTTCGGTATATTACGCATATTTTCTCATTGCCTTATCAACTTTCTTGCATACCGTCAATTGTTGTAACCCAATTTTGTTCAACAGGATAATCCATTGTGCCACTTGATTCACACAACACTTCATAGCTTTAAGTCAAATGGTGGATGGGGTCAACATGAATTTTGGGCAGCGGATACAATGGACTCGTCAAATTGTTAGAAGCTAGACATGGTTTTAATGTATATGAACCTGATTTCGACTCCGCTTGAATTGATTAGAAGCAAACTAGAACGTCAGGCCCAACGCAAAGTTCGACTATATAATTTTACATTATTTATATAATAACAACGGTATTCTAATAGATAACTAAATACATATGATGATAGTTACATACTATAAATGATTATATATATGAGGTATAACCAAATAGATTACTTTGGAAATATCAAATTTGGAAGAACCAACCCAACAGTACAAAATCAACAGACTGCGTACAAACTCCAGGGCTGTTCATTTGGTAACTTGGAATTGATACCAAGAAAATCTCATAAAATAGCAAAACATTGAATACATGATTCTCAAAACCTCACTGGATGATAGATCACAACACCACCGTCCCCTCGAAAGATAAAATGGCAGAGGGAGGAAAGCTTCCAAAGATTAGCATAAATAAGACAGCTCACAACACAGATTCAGTTCACTTCCTAGAAGAACCATGGGATGATGTCTCTGTTCTCTCTGCCAGATAATGCTCGAGCATATCTTCTTCATCATCTGCCATTACACAGTTCAAGATTTAAAACCCATCAGAGTAGGCCACATTTCACAACCAACCGTAAAAATTACAACATTAAAGATTAAAAGAAATCCAATTTTTTTCAAACAGGTGAAATCACCTTCGAAGTCGTCATCATCAAAATCGATATCTTCTTCATCATCGTCATCGGTACCCTCCGTAACTGGTGCAGCACCTTTCTGTGAAGAAAGCAGTAACATTTAGACCGGGGAGCATCACATGAACACCATGCATGCATGAATTCAAGAAAAGATAGCAATCTATTAATATAAGTTTTAGAAGCTGGGGCAGGATAAACATATATTGACTTTTCGAGGCATGCAAAAGTATAGATTTCAGTAAAAGTAGAAACAATCAGAGATACCGCAGAAGCTCTCCCACTCTCAAACCACTGTCGGCCAGTGAGTTTCTTCTCCTTGGGTGCAAGTTCTGATTCTGGCATTAGTCTGGTGGTAATAATGGAGCAGCAGTCAGATTAGTGCAACTTAGGTAAGATTTTTATTTCTTTAATACTTAAATTTTAGAGACATAGACGAGCTAAAAGAAAAATAGATAGTGACCTGGTAATTAAGAGAGAAATTTTAAAGACATGGAATAGCTAATAGAAAACTAGATAGTGACCTGGTAATTAAGAGATATAAATTTTAAAGACATGGAAGAGCTAAGAGAAAAATAGAATGTAACCTGGTAACTAAGAGAGATTCTTTGTACAATATACAAGGTTCAAAATAGCAGCTGCTATGCCGCTATGTATCACTACAACCGCTACATATTGACCTCTACATAGTGTTTTGACCACTGGCCACTACACCCGTCACAACCACTATTTTAATCCTTGACAAAATCCATTATATTACATATGACTTAGCATGTTCTTAGCATGGACAATTGTACAACATTTGCCCGTTGCCATTTGTTCTATGCTTTAGACAGTGGATGTGGAGTCATCACTTGGTTATCTAAACAACTTATGGTGAGACCTATTGAGGACATACAAAATTCTCCCCCATCCAGATCACTAAATGACATCCATTTGCAATACACTGCTATGGAGCCTGCCATGAAAGGAAAATCACCATTTCTCTCAATTGGGCGCCATAGAATACTTTGTCCAGAACATTACAAAAAGATCACCATTTCTCTCAATCAAGTATCAAAAGTCTTTGTTTTGGGCAAGACTTCATTTAGGACATGACTAAGTCCAAGGTAAACGATAGACAGAATTCACCTTATGTAACACTCCGACCTAACTTAATCTGGTTTAGCAACTAATTAATGGCGAAGTAGTTGTTGCATGTGTTTTCACTTTGTTTTTGTTTCGTTCTGGGTCATGGATAGGTAGTTGAGTTGAGTTTAACCTAGATTAGGTCGACATGAGCCCTTTTTTTATAATTTTAGATTTTGTAAGCTTGCGTCAATCATGCATTATCTTGGCGTCATCAAGTGTATTTCGTCGAGCTTGTCAAGTTTCGTAACTCCCTCGTATGCTAACAATGTCGTTTGTTTCCATTGGACCGTTAATTGACTCAAACTGTAATTACCTTGAACCTTTGGACTTTTAGAAAAAATTTTCAATACTTATCTTATATAAACAAGATGCATGCACCGACCTCTTCTTCTCTTTCAACGTGGGTTCTTTCTTCTTCCTTCTTTCGTTTCTTCTTTTCCTTTTCTTGTTCATCTCCACGATCAAGCCACAAAAAGGGGGATTTTGTGCACTTATCTTCTACGTTGTCTCCTTGTGTGTTCTATGTAAGAGTTGGATTCTTGCTCCTCTCTATGAGTCTTGAATTCTTTTCCTTCTCTATTGCATGTACTCAACTCTTCCTTCTTTTTCATGCATGGGTGATTAGACTCGCGTATAGACGTTGAATTTGAATTTGAGCCCAAGGACAACAAATAACTTGTAAAAGCTCATTTGAGGCAAGTATAAGCACAATTTGGATGAACAGGTGTTGGTATATGATTGATTGTGAATAATTTCTTAATTTGCATGTGGTTTGTGTTTTACAACCCAATTGTGGCTAATTACTTATATTTGTGCTTGTTGTGTCCTCTTTGTGCTTAGATAGTTTTATCTGCAACAGGTTCAGAACGTGACCCTGTGCAACTTACGGCTAAGCCATATGACTGCATGGCTCACTTTCCAGAGAGCTGCAAAACCGGCCTTTACTCTACGGTCAAACTACGGCTAAGCCATAGGCTAGCCGTAACCCAACCATAGGTCAAGTTACGGTTTGACTTCGAGAGAGCTGAAAATGGAGAATGCTTTCTACGGTCTAGCCACGGCTAAGCCGTGCAGTGTGCCGTAGAACAACCACGGTGACGGCATAAGAGGGAGCACGGGTTAGCCCTGGCTCGCTATAAATGTGAAACCATAAATTTTGGGGAACCACGGCTGAGCCGTAGTGCATAATACGGCTAAGCCGTAAGACGTCTACGGCTAAGCCGTAGGTCACCCACGGTTAAGCCGTAAGACCACTGGAAAGTAAAAAAGGTAGGTATTAAAGAGACCTTGTACGGCTTTTGAGCTAAAATGTAGGCAACCTTAACTTGCCCAATGGAATATGAGAATCGCATGAATGGTCTTAAGGGTTGTGACCCATTCATGTGTATTGTCCAATTGTTAAGCACCTCCCATGGGTGTTGATTTAAGGGACTTCAATACACCTTTCCGACACAATGCAACACACGAGAGAGATAATTGTGTATAGGATAACTTAAAACTACATCATCATACACGATTAGAAACACTGGATGACCGGATTAGGGTTGGCTAGTAAAGTATCTTGATTCTAGCAAAATGATTGCATGGCATCTTGAATGACGACTCTGGTCCTCCACTCTTATGTATGGATTGACTAGTGTATACATTCGATATTGTTTGATATGTTTGGTTATTGCTATTAGCTACTCACTTGAGTATTGTATGGGTTGAACGTACTATCATATTCCCCTATATGATAAGCATGTTTTACGCAAGTTCAAGTATATAATTGATTCAATATGGTTAGGCACTACTAAGCCTCAGCCTTAGGATACCAGGCGGGGTTGACTTTGGCGTAATATATATGGTACGGCTGCAGTGTGTTTATCTCTTGGGGCTTTCGGAACCCAGGAACCCAAAACCCATTTGTACCCTGGCCCGGTCAATGGTGTTCTCAGTATGTAAAGATTCCTAAAGGGAGATATGACAAATGTAGTAATCACATAGTAAAGTACATGACATGTATATGTTGATTCTTATAGCATGCTTTATTCGACTGCACAACTTGCCTAGTATACGAACTTGGAACTCTATGAATTATTTTTTACTTATTATACTAGACATAATATGTGTTAACGTATTGTTGCTTACACTTTGCTCAATCGTTGTATTCATGAGTTGTCCTTGTTGTTGCAGGCTCAAATCCTGCTACTGACCCCTCGTCGGTCAGCCAAACTTCAGAGGAGACCATAGACGCCTCGTCTGGGCTAGAGGAGTGGATGTGAGCACTCCGTTGGAGAGCGACACATCATGCAAATAGGTCTGCTTTGGTGTGGGATGTAATTGGTTTTGTTAGTAGTCTCTATATTTTGTATTTTGGCTCACTCTTGTACATTCTATACTTCATGTAATCTTTTATAGATATTATGTTGTTTTCGTGTCTCTCTTCTTGTTAGGCAATGATACATATAGCTTCCACGTACATGTAATGGCACGTGCGAACTTTCCTTGTGCGTGTGCATTTAGACGAGGTCTACGTGTGGCGCACGGGAGTACCTGTGTCACTTATTAGGTTTAACCTTAATCCCCGATTGCCTGGGCTCGGGTTGTGACACCTTACTAAGACAAAAATCCTACTTATCTAGGATTTGTACTATCAATGATACAATCTACCAGACTATAGGGGACATTTGGAAACAGCAGTGGAATGCAAAATCCACAGCATACATTTTTCTGTGGCATTCTGGCCCAGCTTGAAAAATCCATAGAATGCTTTTCTGTGGTACTTTGTGGAAAAAGAAGGTGCGCATCTCACAACCTCGAGGTTGCAGTTTAAGTCATGTTACGTAAAGAGACAAGGTCCACAGAAACAATAATGCATCTGACCCTTGTCCTGCTGGAAGCAAAATTGTCAAAATTGCAGATTTTGGTACGCTTTCTTCTGCAACGTGTCCGCAGATAATTTTTGCACCAAAAGTCAAATTTTGCATATATCCACCAGAACGTTTCTTTTGTTACAGAAAGGTTGCTCGTACAAACATGTCCTTAATGTCTTTCGTAATTCCTCCTGCTCTAGTTCCAGTTGTCATTCGTCAGGCCATGCCAGAGATTTGGAATATTGGTCTATATGCAACATTTGTGCTAGGAAAAACAGGGGTCTTTTTTTTTTTCATATTCAATAACTTAGATACTATGTAAAGAATGTTATCTTAGACATTTTCTCATGCCACGCCCATGCACTGTCAATGACTTTTAAAGAGATGAAATTTGATTGGAAAATCAGTACACAGTTTACTTTTTTACTTAGTTCTTCCAATTTCTCCAGACAGCATTCTGATATATAGAAAAAATGAACTTAGTAAGACTGACAATTTCTTGCTTTATGTGAAATAGTTCTAGCTTACTTGGCTCGCTCCAGTGCCAGCTCTGCTTCAAACCGCTCTCTCCATGCAAGAAATGTTTCAACTGTAACTGGTTCTCCATGTGGAACAATTATCTGAATTTTGATTAAAAAATCTATTCATTAACAAATTTAACAAAAAATCTATAACATGGTAAATTAAAAAAATATATATCCCTCAAAAAATGGTACTAATGAATTTAAAAAAATGAATGCAAAAAATAGCCTAGAGCAAAAAAATTAAAGATAATCTAATAGTCTGGAACTGTTTTTAAAAAGCAAAGAATTAAGACGTGCGGCCATCTACTACACTTGCCACAAAGAAACAAGGGAACTCCCCAATGTTCTGGTAGAGAACAGTTTAAACTAAATGCAGTGGCAACTTAGCATAGGCTGGAACTGTTTTTAAAAAAGCAAAGAATTAAGACATGTAGCCATCTATTACACTTGCCACACAGAAAAAAGGGTACTCCCAATGTTCTGGTAGAGAACATTTTAAACTAAACGCAGTGGCAACTTAGCATATTCCTTGCTCTATTTGAAAAACCAAGATTAAAGCTATTGTGATATTTCAAAAACTAAGGGGTGAGAATATATATTTTTCCTTTGCGATATCAAGTCTTTGTTGACTAGCTGCCCACCACAAAAATAGAAGAACATTTATGATCAGTTGATTCAGTTTGGACCCTTGGAGTCAGTGCTTCAGGCTTCAAGTGCATGTGATAGGGAGCCTAGGAGTCAACACCTAGGGGTACCAAAAATTATATTATGAATGGAATCAACCCCAACATAGCTATGTTGGGACAAGCCTTTGATGAGATGGTTTGAAGTTATATCATGAATGTGCTGTGTAATATGAGTATGTAAGTTAAAACACTATCACTTAAGTTTCAAATCAAGATAAGTTTTCATTCTTAGACAGCTAAAGCGATTCCTATATTAACGATTACAAAAAAAATTAATTTCCTGAAACGAACTACTATATTACATATATTGTGAATGGGGAGTGTAATACATGTATATAAATTAAACACCATTACTTAAGTTTTGAGTGAACAGAAGCCATGACTCTGAGACAGCAACCATGATTCTGCTCTTAACAATTACAACAAATCAATTTCCTGAAACAAACTACTAAACTTTTAATATAAAACACTAAAACTAAAAGAACTTGTAATCTAAATAGGGCATTTAAATATCAAACAAAATACCAGAACGTTGGGATGTGAAAATCATCCAACCTAGGGTATTGACCGAAACACAAAATCCCTATGAGAAGAGTTCGATCTGCATGTGGGACCCATTAGTGCTGTCAGTGTCCCCTTTGGGCTTAGACCCACAGACACAACATCATCAGGCTGATGATTATAAAATTCATCAAAGATGTTTAACCATCAAACAAAGGATGGACAAAGACACTGGCATCATCAGGCAGATGAGTGATGATTATAAAATTCATCAAAGATGTCTAACCATCAAGAAGAGGATGGACAACTAAATAGCAAAAGGTATATTTTTCCAAAAACAGGAACCACTATAGATCATCATCATTATCAAAGCCTTGTCCCAACTATGTTGGGGTCGGCTATATGAATTATGTTTCTCCATTTCGATTTAGCCTAAGCCAAATCTTCAGATAAATTATGCTTCTTTAAATCTATTTTTACTATCTCCATCCACGTCCTCTTCGGTCTACCCCTTCCCCTTAGTGGGGCATCAACTTACATAGCCAAACTTTTTCCTATTGGCACTGTTGTCAGCCTGCGTTAGACATGCCCAAAGCATCTCAAATAGGTTTCTCTAATTTTATTCCCCTATTAATGCTCCTAAGTGCTCTCAAAATCACCATAGATGTAGACAAGATACGTGGTAGGTCTACTACTTCACCTGTGCCATGCTTCTTTGTCAAAGGTACTGAAGAAAATAAATTGATCAATAAGTAGGCAGAGGATGAGATGTTTTTAACATCTTTGTTGAAAATAGCAGAGGGGTATACTTCACAGGATAAATCACAGGCCATCTGCTTTAGCTCGTGAAGTATGTGGAAGAAACCTACATCCATAGATAAAATGATATCCCAATCGCATCAATAATGCTTAAGCCAAAACAAGAGCATCTAAGTCCCTCTTTCTATTGGAGGCACTCATTAGTTTCCTTTTCATCCATCTGTTAGCTTGCACGTCTCAACAACAAAATTCAACAATTTCAAAATTAAGCCCAAATTCAAATTCCAGTAAACATTGCTACCAAACTACTGCTCTTGAGGTAGGCAAATCTTCGACTGTAATAACATAAGCCATGACTGTTCTTTTTTACGCACACTCCGCAAGTAGAGGCAAAGGTATCAGTTTTTTTTTCTATTCTTTTCTTGAAATGGCTAGCAGCCTAGCACAAGGAATCATTCTCCACTAAATCCTTCACTATCACCTATGGCTCCATTCAATCATGCACTTTGACCTATGGCCCACCAACCCAAAAATCAAAATGCTCTCCACCACCTCTAGGTAGACCCAAGAGGTGCCCAAGACTTGCTTAAGTTTCAAATTCTCTAGGCATTAAACAATAAAGAAGATGGCAGACTAATCCTTTAGTTGATGTATCATATAAATGTTTAGTCAAACATTATCATCTAAGAGAACAATCAAAATTTTAGAAGAATGAAAGCATTCGTGCTTCTGCTCTAGCAGAGGGATCCATACGAAGAAAGATGAGTGAATGGGGAGGAATTTTGTTGATAAAACCCCATAATACTCAAGCTTCAAATCATCTTACTGATGCCTGGCCACAGGTTACAGACTCTCTCCATCCATCCAAAAAAGCTTGTATTAGTAATCACATAATGATAAAGCCCTATGATATCAATTCTCCAAATTATATTATGGATGCCTGTCCACAGGTTATAGACTGCAATGGCTCTCTCTTGAAACCTCTTCTCCCTTTCTCTCTCTTCTTCTCTTTGGAATCCACCTAACAGAGATAAGACACTATGATATACAATCCACAAATTATATTACTGATGTCCACATGTTATAGATCCCACTCTCTGCACTAATAGCAGCAGCAGACACAAAAACAAAAACAACAATAATCATATTGTTGTTATCACCTGAATGCTCCAACACCAACACTCGAAAATGTAACTTCTGCCGATTTAACAAGCTTGAAGCTGCTTCAAAGATAAAATGTGGGAAACTGCCTTTAGAAGAATCAATAGAGCTGCAAAATGTTCAAAACATCTCAAAACTTTCATTTAAATCTCGCAAAAGAATCTGGAGGTGAGATTCTGGAGTGTTACAAGCAATACAAGTCTACATCACTACATAGCTTCTCCCATTTAGAGGAATGGGTGCATGCTGCAACCAATAACGAAATATTAAGATACATCAATGATGTAAAAAAAATATTTCACGAGTATTTTAATAGGTTATGATTTCATAATTTTTTCCCTGAAGTGGCACCCTATAGTTCAATAAACAGCACCAATATCAAGAGAGATCACACCTTCAATATAGAAAACACATCACCACTAAGCACTGAAAGTCAGAGGCAGAGCAAACAGCCATACGTCATCTTTAACTGCATCATTTTCCTCAGGTTCCTCATCCTCAGCATCAAGGCTGAATTTTTCGACCAACCATTCTTTAGCTGATGTCACCAGCGTATAGACCATAGCCATTCCAAGATTCTCAGATGCCTGTGGAGCAGAATATGGTCAAGAAACAATTGATTCTCAGAAGAGTACACAAATTTAATATTCAAATTTCAAAAACAGAGTGGTATAGAGGAAAAAAAAACAAAGGGTACTGGAAAAGCCTGACAGCAAAATTTGCCTGCTCATGTGCCTACTCCATTAGACACAGTAATGGTATAGAACATAGACATAGTGTATCAACTCGGCAAGAGATTACCCAGGTGGATTAGTGTCTCACACTCTCCCCCGCTGGAAATAAAGCCATCCTTGGCTCTGATACCATTTGCAACAACCTGGCTCTGATACCATTTGTAACAACCGGAGCCCACTACCCACATGTTATTGTCTGCTTTGGCTCATGGAATTTCAACTCAATTTTGCTATACGGTTTTAAAAGGCCTCACGTGCGGTGAAGGCTAAGGCCGCACTTATATTCTCAGGATTAGGACTTGAATATTTATAATGTGGGACAAGCACTCCACCCTTTACCCCTACAGAGTCCCCTTTCTTGGCTCACAAGAGCACTTGACCTAGTCTTGCCTCAAGGGATTACCCAAGCGGATTGAGGTCTCACAGATAGTAATTTGTTGCACATTACTCTATTAGACAGGGCTTACTTTGCTTTTCAAAAAGACTAAGTTCAATGGTCCATCTTCAGATTGACATTAATATGGTCAAACATCTTTGCACATCATAATATAGGAGTTAGGCTAGACTACTCTCACCTTTCTATCCGATCACACTTTATTGGTTGATAAAGAATGTTTATTAAAAAATAAAAAGATCACAATCTCTCAGACTTTCCTCAAAACGTGTGAAAAAGAACATTTGTAAGATCCCATTCACTCACTAGGTAGGGTCATCAAAAATCAAGTCAATTTATTAAAATCACTGGCTTTGAGGGCATTAGATCTAGATAATTGTCCATTCCTTCTAAAATTCAACATCAAGGATTGTCTGACAGTTCTGACATTTTAACATGGTAGGCCTCAGCTGCACTGGTTTGAATTTCATAAGCATACCCCTAATTCTCTATGGGGGTATAAGCAGGCCTAACAATGCTACATATTATATGTTCCAAAATCCAAAGTTAATCTAATCCCTGAAATAGCAGCATTCCGATGGATTCCTCCTAGAAAGATGTAATGATTTCAGAATGGTTATTATGATTAAATTCCAGTGTCCACATAATTGCTGAAGAGTAATGAACAGCATGAAACAAAATGTAAAAGACATATGAACCAAACCACCAAACAGTTATGCCTCATGGAAGCTACCTCTTGTTCAAGCTTTTCTTTTAAACTTTTAAGGTCTTCTGGTTTTATTCCTCGCAAGCTGCATAAATTAAACTTACCTTGAGTTTAGAGATAAAATAAATTAAAAAATGATCATTTATACAGATAACTGTGGTGCAGTCCTTAGCTGATAGCCAATATCTGTACTTTCGAAAAGATGTAGCAAGAACAAGCAAGATCAACAAATGGATTATACACACATACAACAAATAATAACTAAAATCGACTAGCTATATAGTTGAGAACCGATCTGCCGATGTCTTCCACAACAGTTGAGAACCTGATCTGCTAATCTACAGATAATAAATCTTAGGCACTAGAGATGTTAATGAGCAAGTGAGGGCCATTTGTTTCCCAGTTAGTCCCTCCACAATCCAGACTTGAACTTCAGCTTTCCTGACCTCCCAACTTGATGTGTTGATGGGCTGAGCCCAGAAGCATCTAGCAACATAACCTTGTGAGGCCTGTTCATGCTAGGCACAGGCCAATCGGCTGTCATATGCTTGTGAAAGGGCCTATTTCTTAGGTCTATGAGCCCTGAGCTTTCTTTCAGCACAAGAATTAAACAAGTTGGTTAAAGCTAACATGGCCTGGCTTGGCCAAACATGATATATAAGCATCCCCAGAAATGTAACATGTTTGCACAACAAAGGCAAGAAAAAAGATATGCATGAACCAACCTTTTCACGTTCAAATGTGGTGGTTCGTCTGGATATTTTTCGGTGTGTGAAAAAATCAAAGCCAATTGAACTGCAACAAAACTTTATAAGTCATTACACTGCATCATGTATCCCCATAACAAGGCTTGATAGATATTCAAATGTGACTTCAGTACTACACAAATCTTTTAATAGACAAAAATATGCACCAAAAGAAATTACATGATACATTGCATATGTTTTAAGTATCCAGGCATCATAGAAGTTGATTGGAAAAAACCACACTTCTCTGTAAATTCTGCTCACTTTAGTGATAGAACCCTTAAGCTGACCCCTAGATTGATGGGATAGTGCTCATATGATGATGATGATGAAAGATGCACCAAAATCTTGTAATAGTTTGGTCAACAAACCTGGGGTGTAAGTTGATTCATCTATATCATCATCCTATTAAACAAAAAAAGAAAAGATTAATATTCATAGGAGCATTAGAAACAAGATATCACCCAACTATTGAACTATTTAATGGCATTTCAATTATCAAAATAAAAATGTGACAATATATAATTTTTGTGTGCATAGCAAAAAGAATATTACATAACTTATGCATGATACATCTAAAATGAAGTTAGGGGAGTCTAGAGAATCAAAGTAGATCCATGTTCTTATCAATAAAAAAGAAAAGAAAAAAAAACGAGGAGGAAAGAAAGGAAAAGGCAAATCATCGTGATTGGTATTGCATTACAGAGAAGTCTAAATCAGAGTGGCTAAGATGGATATGGAGTGACAAGGCTTGAATTAGGAATGAATATATAGGAACAGTATAAATCATAATTGACTGCTTATGAATCACCACTGATAGAGAAAACCAAAGAATGCTGTTTGATAGGGTTTCTTCTACACACACAACTGAAAATTGAAAACAGCTCCAATAAGAAGAAATGAAGTATTACCAAGAAACTAGGATAAAGGGAGACTGATGAAAACTTGGGCCGAAGTAGTGAGGAGCGGGATGTTAGAGTTTTCAGTGATAGAAAATAAGAACTCATGAGGCAACTGACCGCAATGACTACCATGATAATGGTTGGTTCAGTTAGGTCTGTCTAAGTTGTTTTTAGCTTAGTACTTCGATATATAGTTGGGAGAGATTTGAAGGGGGAAAGAGCAAATATATTTAAGGACAAAATGATTGAGAAAGGAGAATGGAATGTTGAAGGAGAAACTACAGTAATGTGGAATCAAATGGCTAATTGCATTAAGAATGTTGCAAAGGAGGTACTTGGAGAATCAAAAGGGAAGAGACATATTAATAAAGAAACATAGTGGTGGAGTATGGAGGTTCAGGAAGTTATTCGACAAAAAAAACATTGCTACAAAGTTTGGCAGGGAACTAAGAGTATAGAAAATTTTGAGTTGTATAAGAAGGCAAAGAAAGAAGCTAAGAAAGTAGTAAGTAGTGCAAAGTTCAAAACATACGATGACCTCTATAATAGGTTGGGAGCAAGAGAAGGAGAAAAGGATATTTTTAAGCTTGCAAAAATAAGAGAAAAGAAAAGTAGGGACTTAGATCATGTCAAATGTATCAAGGACAATGAGGAAAATATTTTGGTGAAGGACAACAATATTATAGAAAGGTGGAAAGAATATTTTAGTAAACTTTTAAATGAAGAATATTTGGGCGATACAAGAGTGGAGGAGGATACTTCATTACAAGAGTATACTTTTCTCCGTAGAATTAGAGGAGTGGAAGTGAAGGAAACATTGAAGCGAATGAAGACAGGAAAGGCAACAGGCCCAGATGGTATTCCGATAGAGGTATGAAAATGCTTAGGAGAGGTTGGAGTAAGTTGGTTATGTAGACTATTCAATAAGATACTTGTGACAAAGAAAATGCCGGATGAATGGAGAAGAAGCATTGTAGTACCTCTATATAAGAATAAAGGAGATATACAAAATTATACCAACTATCGAGGGATTAAACTTATGAGTCACACTATGAAGTTATGGGAGAGAATAATAGAGCAAAGACTGAGAAAAAAGACTAAGATTTTGAAAAATCAATTTGGTTTTATGCTAGGGAGATCAACTATGGAAGCTATCTTTTCACTTAGGCAATTAATGGAAAAATTCCGAGCAAAGAGGAAAAATCTACATATGATCTTTATCGATTTGGAAAAAGCCTATGATAGGGTACCGAGGAATTTAATTTGGTGGGTCTTAAAGAAAAGGAATGTCCCAAGAGGTTACATTAAAATTTTAAAGGATATGTACGAAGGTGCAATAACAAATGTGAAAACCACATGTGGAGAAACGGGCGGATTTCCCGTGACTATAGGCTTACATCAGGGATCATCCTTAAGCCCTTATCTCTTTGCATTAATTATGGATGAGTTAACTGTGCATATTCAAGAAGAAGTTCCATGGTGTATGTTGTTCGTAGATGATATAGTATTGGTGGATGAATCAAGAGAGGGTGTAAATGCAAAGCTTGAGAGATGGCGGAGGGCATTAGAATCTAGAGGCTTTAAAATAAGTCGTACAAAGACAGAATATATGGATTGCAATTTCAGTGGACATATACAAAGTGTTGAAACCACTGTCAAAATTGAAACCCATGAGATACCACATAAAGATTCTTTTCGGTACCTAGGCTCGATGATTAGTAAGGATGGGGAGATTGACGAAGATGTGGAGAATAGGATAAGAGCTGGATGGCTGAAGTGGAGACTAGCTTCGGGTGTACTTTGTGATAGACAAATACCAACAAAATTGAAGGAAAAATTTTACAAGACAGTGGTTAGACCAGCTATGACATATGGAGCAGAATGTTGGCCAATTAAGAAGACACATATTCATAAGATGGATGTAGCGGAAATGAGAATGCTTAGGTGGATGTATGGTAAAACTAGGAAAGATAAAATTAGAAATGAGTGCTTTCGAGAACATTTAGGGGTA
This sequence comes from Sextonia rubra, assembly GCA_037013555.1. NCBI lineage: Eukaryota > Viridiplantae > Streptophyta > Magnoliopsida > Laurales > Lauraceae > Sextonia > Sextonia rubra. The sequence continues at coordinate 28,886,796 of JASUAD010000018.1, forward strand.
GCACCAATAGGAGATAAGATTAGAGAAACTCGTTTAAGATGGTTTAAGTATGTTGAGCGTAGGCCAGTAATGGCACCAGTGAGAAAAAGTTTGGATATACAGGTGGAGGGTCCATCAAGAGGTAGGGGTAGGCTGAAGAAAACATGGATGGAAGTCATTAATTCAGATTTGAAGAAGTTGCACTTATCGAAAGATTTAGCTCAAAATAAAATGGAATGGAGAAATAGAATTCATGTAGCCGACCCCAACATGGTTGGGATAAGGCTTTGATGATGATGATGATGATGATGATATATAGTTGCTGTTAGCATAGTTGTCAAAATCGTTCGATTCATGATTCGAATTGTATTGGAAGAAAAACGATTCGAATCGCACTGCTGAATCGCATTTGGGAAAGTATTGCGCAATTCGATTCGTATAGTATCAAATCTTGGGATTCCAGCGATGCTGTTAAAGAAGGGAAAATGAAGACTCAGGCTCCTATATTTGAGGGCTTTTTGCCCTCTATTACAGGTTGAGTTAATTTCCATTAATGGAAGTAACAACAAGATGAAACCCTTACTAAGATTTAGAGAGAGAAGAAAAATTCAACTCCTCTATGTGCGACTGCTATCCAAATCCCAAGCAGTCTCGTAGCCTGCATGTTCCTGCATGCAACTGTGTTTGACTGCTGGAGTTGAATCTGTGTCGCAAAGCCCTCAATGAATCTTTTCCAGCCTCAAGCCCACTTCCAGCAAGAAAGACGATGAAGCCTGATGGACATCTTTGCTGGCGGTGAAGAGATGAAGCCAAGAGTTGAAGCCATGAAGGTGGGTGAAATTTTTCCAAGCTCAAGCTCAAACGAGGAAAACAAAGACGAAGAGCAACATCCCATCTAAGATTTCCAGGTACCCATGTGGTGGTGGTGTGTTTTTTTTTTTTTTTCTTTTTTCTTTTTTTAATCACTGTCTTCTTAGACCACCACCTCTTCTCCCTTTCCTGTTTTGACTTTCATCAGTTTGTGGGTCCCACCTATATTTCCAATCAAGCATTAGTAAAGGGCCAACCTATGATGCATGTATACTTCAAAGTGGGCAACATATCGTATCCTATACTTTACTTTTTTCGTGTGAAATCTGTGTCCTTGCAGTGTTCATAGCGTGTCCCTGCCGTATCCACGCCGTATCCGGGCATCAGAGGGGCCAACTTTCCATTTGAACATGTGAAGATTTTGGACGTGGCCATAACTGTGAAATTCCTTTTGTGGGCCCCACTGATGGATGAAATTGCAACTGTCTTCCTTTTTTGGGCATGGATGTAGATCCATCGATGGGTACCCATATGTTAAATCTTTTTCAAAAGCGGGCCCCACCGATGGATTTTTTTTTCTCTTATGCACTTATTCATCGCCCCTTCTCCTCTCTTTCTTTGTTCTTTTTATTTCAATCTTCAGTGGGGCCCATCTTTCCACTGGCTGTGTAAATATTTCAGGCATGGCCCTCACTGTGGAATTCCTTCTGTGGGCTCCACTAGTGGATGATTTCTTCTTTTATTACATTTGTTTGTCCACACACTCATTTTTCTATTTCTTTTTTCAATCATGTGTGGGCCCCTCCTACATCAATTCATTGCTTTTTTTATGTGGTATGATATCTGATTTTATGTGTGGGCCCATTTATCTTATTCTACAGCCCACATGCTTATTTTTAATTTTGATATGAAAGATATGATAACCCCTTTTGTGGTCTGAATCATGTTCAGTGACTCAAATAGTAATATATTACGATGCTAATATTGTTATGCATTGATGTTTATATGGATTAAAAATAGGTAGATTGTGGACTTCTATAATTTTTCCTATTTTTTTCAATATTTTTTAAGAATTTTCTCATCTATATTTAGAAAAGTAGAAAATATCCTACAATGCACGATTGGATTTGTGATTCAATTCAATTCAACCCCTTGAACGATTTGCAATTTGACAACTATGGCAGTTAGTTTCAAAATATAACCATTATTTCTATTTTAGAGAAGAAAAGACTCAGTCATTGCAAAAAAACAAAAAAAAAAAAAACAAAAAAATTTCTTAAAAACCAACAATTACTATGTATCATATAACAACAGCGTTAACAGTGGAAAAAAGGATTCAAACTCATCTGAAAAAATGGTACAAACCAACAACCATGAGTTATCATATAATATAATGTTAACAGCCAGATGTCAAAACAGATTGCACTGAAAGAGACAATTTATACCTGCGGAGACAATGTAATTTGGAAACAGCGACTGTTTGTGCTTAGCCCACTCTCACTGGAGTCAATTTCTATCATGAAGTATCACATGAAAACAGACGATATAATACGACTACAGGCAGAACATAGTTGAAAGCTAGATGTTAAAAAATTAACAAAATAATAACAAAAAAGAAGCCCAGAAATATATATAAACCTTTGATGTCATCCATGAGTATGGCTTGAAGAGCTTCAACTTCCATCTCCTGTTCTTGCACATAGTCTGTGGAAATATGTGTAAGATGTAACAAAGCAATCTATTAAATAAATAAATAAAACAAGTTGTTGCAAATGAAAAAGATGCATGCCGAATCATAGCATCATGTTGTTGGAGTGAGGGTATCATATAAAAGTCAACCGCATGCAAACTATTTGTCAAGAATTGATTAGCTCGTGAAAAGAATGACAAAAAAGGTGGCAGGTAAGGTTTATTTCTTTCCTTCTTCTGTCCAAACAATATTTTTATACAACTCTTCTACCCTTCTATGCTTAAAAGAACATCAAAACACATAAGATCTTACTAAATCGAAGCTGATGCATAGAGTTCCTCTCACGGGCTCTTCGCTAGGTAATGTCATTCCAACACCCCCTTTGGTGGAGGTATTCTTTTTTGTTTTCTCTACTCTCAACAAAATTACTTTTTTTTATTTGATAAAACTTAGTATATAATTTGGTTTGAACTTCAAACTTTTTTAAGCATTATTTTATAATTTATATATCCTTTGTTGTGTACAATTGTGCTATTTGAATTATGAATTTAGAAATGTATGATAAGTTCCAAACTTACTACAGCGAACTAACATAAATACATGGGAAAAAATTATATCAATATTCTTATTTTACAATCATTCAGTAACACAAAACTTATATACATTGAAGGGACCGCTACATCCCCCCTCCATTAGTTATTATAGGAAAAAAGGATCAAATTCTAACATTTTCCAATATTTTGGATTTTTTTTATGCTTTTTCAAAAACAAATTTAACAACCTTTTCAATTCACATTGCTACACTGCTACGTATTGTCACTATTGCTACGTATTGCAAGCTATGTAGTGTCCTGACCACTAGCTGCTACACCCATTGCAACCACTATTTTGATCTTTAGCACTAACAATAAAGCTGAACTCTTATCCTTAAACATTGGTCTTCGTGAAGCATCTCGTTTTGGCAATCAACAGCTGCTCATTGAAGGGGACTCAAAATGTGCAATTTTATGGACTTCTCAGGTTTCTTAAGCACCTTGGCTCCTTGTGGATATTATAGAAGAGGTGGATTATTTTTTAAGCTCCAGGAACCTGAATGCCTCATTCTACCACATCAAACGTAATGCTAATCAGAAGCATATTGTATTACTAAAGAGGGAGATTCAAGACCTCTCCTTGTTTATCTATCATGATTGTTAATATCCTTTTCATATGAGGGTTGTTGCCCAATTTTTGGGGTTTCAGCTCAATCTTTTTGGGTTGACTGTTTAGGTCCAAGTTTTTGGGACCATTTTTTGTTTCAGTATAAACTCAGTATAGATTGTATAGTACTCATATACTGTAAAAGTTTTTTTGGTGTTTTGAATACAGTCATCTTGCCCCAGAAAAAAGACAGAGAAGTAATATTACAAGGCAGACATGCTTGTGACATATACACATAAAAACCAACCAGATTAACAGTGATTATGTTCTTACTCTAAGCTGATTTTACATATAACCAAAATTAGATCAGCTATGATACAAAGAGACTTCTCACTTTGATCCAACAAGCACATATTATATAAGCACTCCATAAGCAAACAACTCCCATAGATATCCCGCATGCATACATGAACACATGGATTGCCAAGCACCCCAATTTGACACTCATCCGACCTTTATTCAACATTGCACTGAATTTTCCCTGAAAGGGAAAAAGCTAACTTGAAAAACACAACCAGACCTACAAAGAATCAACTGAAAGGCCTTTGGGGGTTCAATCACTCTGTTAAAAGTAGCTCTAGCTCACTTCCCTATATACTTATTTCTATTTATTACAGTACTTCCGTAGTGATAGTTGAGATCAAAAGGCTTCGAAGATGCTTCCTTTGATAGGCATGGAAGACAGAGCTTCGTTTTCAAGGATCAAGAGCACACTGAAGGCTTCATCATCATCTAGGGGCAAGCGTTCTTGTGGTAAATTTTAATTTCATACCATTGTAAAGTGGATTAGATCTTGGTGATTGAACCACTATAAAAAAAAAAATAGGTGTTGGTAAATACAGACCTTGGTGATTGAACCACCATATCAAAAAAAAAATCAGGTGTAAAGATTATTGAGGTGTAACAATTGAAAATCTCTCATAGTGAAGGCCAAGAAACCATTGGGGTGTGATTTCCTTGGGAGTGGACTTAGGTCAAGGACCAAACCACTATAAATTGTTGTGAACCTCTATCTCTTTGTGCCTCTTTGTCTTACATTTATGCATTGAGATTCATGTGCTAGATAGTTGTACTTTTGATTGGTTTGGCATACACTTCACATGTGCTAGAATACTTAAAACGATTTGATAAGATGTGTTTGGAAGTGGGATAAATTTTTGGTAGGATTGAATAGCGAATACCATCCAAACCCATTCAATAGTATTATTGCATGGGATGAGACTCCATTTATCTCAAAGGTGATTCCAATGCAATGCTTGGTTGCGTCTGGATAAATGGAGGGCAAGGACAAAAAGACCTAAAACATATAATCCCATCACCCCCCCCCCCCCCCCCCCCCCCCCCCCAACCCAATTCAAAGCCAACGCAAGTTATTCCACCTCCCAGGTGGGATAATCTAAGCCCTAATACTAGATATTAATTCACTGTACCGTCAGGACTAAGATAGTATACTTCCAAGCACAAAATGCAAACAAACAAGGGATAAGTGGGACAGGATGCAAAAAGTTGCTTATTCCCCAACTTATCCAACCCCCCCCACCCAACAAAAAAAAAAAAAAAAACCCCAAAAAAAAAAAAAAAAAAAAAAAAACTGCTTCCAAACATATTCGTGTTTAGCACACACATCTTGTATAGCATTGCACACTTGATCAGTTGATTGCCCTCTTTCATAGTATAAATTGTTGTGCAATCAAGTGAAATTGTGATTGTGTTTAGTTGGACTAATTGGATTAATTAAAGTTAAAAACTTATAATTAGTCATATTCAACCCACCCACCACACCCCCCGCCCCCCCCCCCCCCCCCCCCCAAATCAGCACACACACACACACACACAAAAAAATCCCCTAGGACTTGCATATGTCTAGGTTGCACTTTTAGATAATTCTTATTCAGTACAAGGCTTAAAATAATGGGAATATACATTCCACAAGGATGAAGGACCATCAAATAGAATGTGTTGGACAACATTGAGAACACAAAAAAAAAAAAAAAAAAGAACGTTAAGCCACATTTGGGAAACGTCCACATAAAGGGTGTTTTATGGGCTTTTTTTTTTTTGTGGATCAGAAGAACTTTACCTAATAATTCTTATCAAGGTCCTGTTTGTTTACAATAAAATACACAAAAAGTTTTCCTTTGTTTTTTTTTCCTAAAGCGGTTGAAAAATATCAAAGGTGGATTTGCAAAAAGAAGCATCAAATAACCTTTCCTTTTATGAAAAAGGAATCAAAAGAAGATGGAAAATGAATACCTAGCCTTTGCTCTTCATTTTTAACCATTTAAAAAAACTTGCTATGTATTTTAATGCAACCAAACATGCCCTAAGTGTAAATTCTTCACACAAATTTTCCTATTTAAAATAATAATAAAAGATGAAATACAATATGTGAGTCTAGAGTTTTAGGTTTATGGGTGGACTCCACAATTCATCCATCCAAACCACTGACAGAATGAACTCCATAGTTGATGGTACAAGCAGGAGGAAAAACAAAGAAAAAAAAAACCTGAAGTAGAAGAATGTTAAACCTAAAATTGCCAGCATTAAGTAAACAGTTAAGAGCAAATTACAGCAAAAGGCTAAAAATTGGATAGCTACAATTATTAATTCATGGGCCCACTTGTACAAACTGAATCACAGCTTGGGCCCACCAATCTAGAATCTTTTTTAACAAACCAATACATCCAATATGCCTCATTATTTGCCAACATGTACCAGGACAAAGTTTTCAAAATAAAACAGCATCTTGTTGTATTATTAAGTCTAACAAAAAGGTAGAAAGTATGCCTAATGTATCTAGAAGACACTCTCTTATATATGAAGTGGATAACCCAAGCCAGATATTCTATCTAACACACACCAATAAGGCCTAAGCCAATACACACGATATAATTCAGTTTCTTGCTCAATTTCGACCCATGCCCCAAAGGTTCCTCCCCACCACAGAATTCCTCAAATAAATACCTGTCAAACGATTTCCCCACAAACCCAGATAAAAAAAAAAACCCAAATCAAACATATAACGAGCAGACTTCAAATGCTACAGATACAAGCCTTCAATCAACCTCACAAAAACCTTCATCAAACAACACTGTTCGGTTTCTGGGTACGCCTTAAATCCTCAAAACTATCATCTTACAAGCAGTTTCTACCAACCCATATCAATAAAACAATCATACCAACAAAACCCAATGTCATCAGATGCAATTACATACATAACATAGCAATCAGACTGCATGTATTCTCAGAAGCTGAGGAGATTTTAATCTATGGGTTTTGGATCTCAAGACGTTACCAGTCATGGCTGAGAAGCTGCGGATTCGACAGTTCCTCTTTGTTTCAACTTTTCTGTAAAAGCAGGAAGAAACTGGGGGAGCTTCAGAGCAAATGAAAACAAACACTCGAAACCTAGGAGGTGGTAAAGTCTGACAAGTGAGAAAATATGACAAAAGTCACCTTCAGATTTGATGATAATTTTTCAATAGAAGAGCCCACATTAGATGGGCCATGAATAGGTAATTGAAAGATCCATGGTGGGCCATGTTTTGATAATCATATTCAGCACCTATATGCAGATAGCCTAGTTTATCGGGTCCTCACGTTCCAACCCAAACCCAAACCCAAACCCAACCCCAACTAGCCCAAGTACAACTTCGCCTTGACAACAGTGATCCGGATTTGGGCCTATGAAGTTTTTTTTAAAGTTTGAATTTTTTAAAGACTTTTTCTTACGCTACACTTACATTTTTTACATATAGTGCCGTACGTTTTTTTAATCTTATATACATTTTAAAAAAATGCCGTTCTTAGGAAAAAAAAAATGCCCCCTTTTAGTGGAGCCTACTATAATGCATGATGATGTCCATTGAATGGAAAGACTATATGCGAAATTTAGACTTTGTTAGGACCGAGTTCGATCAACGTGGGCCCTGTACCCCAAAAAGACAGGCGAAAAGGCAAATTTCACATACAATGGGCAAACGCATGCGATGATCATTCCTTTTCAACAGAACAAGAAAATCCAATCCAATCAAGCAGATATGACCACTCTATACGGGAATGTTTGGGAGACATGATTTTCCATGGAAAATCACGTCGTAGAATTCGCACGTTTGGAAATAGCGTGGAACACGGAACTCACGCATCCATGTTCCACGCATTCACCCTTCCCACGTTTGGGAATAGCATGAACGGGGCTATCGGGTGTGTAGAAGATCACACATTGTGGGTTCACATACTAGATCAAAGCCATAAATATTGTTTCCCACCCGAAGAACGGTTATAGGGCTAATTTTTAGCTGTTGAATCGCCTTATATGCTGAAATATTTTCAAAAAAGGAATCAATGCCAGAAATACAAAATTGGACTTTTGTGGGCCCCTTTTGAAAAATTTAGATGGTTAGATCTAATCTAAAGGCTAAGAATAGCTATGGGATAAAATTTCATAATGTGGGGCCTTATAAATCATGATATTTTGGTCAAAGCATTTGAAGCCGTTGATTTCTTAAAGGTTTCTTTCTTAGAAATCCTCTCATTTGCCAAAGCCAGCTTTTGTAAGAGGGGATGGATTGAATCCAAGCTTTAGAATGAATTCTTTGAACTTATAGAATTTCCTTATCCCTACGAACGTTTGCCAAATGTGCCCTATAGGGAAAGAGAAGAGAAAAATGGGTTCAGATGCCGATACTAGGATTACGGTGGCATCAGCTGATCAGCACAAACTTATAATTTGCACGTTTCATTTTAAAACAGGAAAATTTATCCAGCAGTCCCCACTTCCTAACTCAAGCAGGTTAGCCAACCATGCCCAAGAAATGGGCCAAAATGAGATAGGCTAAGAAATTGAAGGCAATGACCTATTGTTCGACGTGTGGCGCATTTGGTGTACTGGTATTTTTTTTTTCCTAGGACTAATTTTCCTGTAGCCTGATGAACGACTAAGATAAGGACCAGCAGGCCCCATATGGCCATACATGACCCATAAACCTATGGCATCATCATACGTGGCCGACATCCATCTGCATAAACTATGGGCGGGATTTTAGTCTTTAGATGAAGCAAATAATAGCCAGATTACTAAATATCAGTACGTAAGACAATCAGTATTAAAGAAACAACCTTTTTTGGTAGGTTAAGAAAGTTTACTCTTTTTTTTTTTTTTATAGACCATCCAAAATAGGGCTATAAAAAAAAGGACCATAAATAAAGGATTTTAGAATCAAAACATTTGTTTGGTTTTACAAAGATATATTTTAAATAAACTTTTTAAATTATTGGTTTAAAGTTTTTTAAAAATGTCTCGAGATCTACAAGGTGTCAAGTCTTGAAATTTGACTCAATAAACATTTTAACCTTTCAAAGAGATCTAACGGTTTAGATCCTGTGTTTGGAGCCTATAGATTTTTTTAAAAAATTATAAATTATTTCATGCCATTTAGGAAATATTTCAAAATTGGTGATAATCCAATAGCTAAAATTTGATCTAATAGTAGTCATTAACCTTATAAACATGTTAAACGGTTTTGGATCGTGATTTATTGTCCCAAGGACAATAATAAAAAGGAGAAAAATGAACTGCGCAAAGAATTCAAAAAATAATATTCAACTGCTTCAAGATTGATGATGATTCAATAGCTGAATTTTGATGTCATATGTATATTTGATCTTGTGAAAATTTTCTAAGAGTTTGGATCTTGGTTTAGCCTCTCAGATTTAAAAAATATGCATGATAAATATCAAATTACTATAGCTCCACATCTTCCTCTATTTCTTAAGTGCATGAAAAAGAGGGTTGTGGAAAAAAGAGGCAATCCCTCTACTGCTCTAAATTGGGTAGATGTTAGAAAGGGGTGCCAAGCGCTCTATTTTTTCCAAACTTCTACCCAGTTTAAAGAAATAGAGGAGTAGAGGCAAAATTTAGATTAAAGGAGAGTTAAGAGACATCATCACAACAAGGTTCAAGAGATATGCCTATTTTGCCAAGTGGCAGGTCCCTCCATTCAATGTAACCAAGCATCAGACAATCTGCAGTCTATATCCCAACAGAGGAAGGGTTGAAAGGGAATCCCCCCACAAAAAGGAGCACATATCTGTAGGTGATGAAAGGCTGATCCATAGTAGGCAAGTGATGGGAATGGAAAAACTATACTTAACCACCTATGAAACAAATTGCTATTCTAGATATAAGCCAGACACCAATCATATTTGATTCTAGACCATTGGTATATATACCCCAAAAGGCTCAGTATCCAGAGTAACACTGGACTTTTATTACCATAAATCCTGCCTAGATTATAATGGAAGTAGTAACTTCTACTGAAAGTTTAGGGTTCCAGCAGTTGTAGCAGGCCCATGACCAAAAGTACACAAAAAAGTTCCAGTAATTGCTCATCATTACCAAACATAGAAAAAGAAAACCCACATGTTATAGAAAGAAATGCTGATAATGCACTTGGAGGACGTAGCAATGTAGGCTTTGCATGTGGTCAAGTCTTGTAGAATAAAAAGAGCCAGGCTTACTTCTAAATGTAAGTTCTGTATGTTGACTGGCATTCCAATGGCACAAAATCAAACTACTAAATTACTTCCTGCCGTGGGTTTTAACAGCCTGCCTGTTCCTCTTCTTAACTCCAGACTTGGCAACCTGAAGGCTCCTACGTACAGCACTCAACCTGGCAAGAGCTGCTTCCTTGAGGTCTGGCCTGTAGTAGTTGTCTGCAACCTGAGTCAAAGATTAAAGAACCACAAGGTTAGAGATGCATAATCTTAGATCAAAGGCGAACGCGGAAACATATCAGATAAAAGATGAATAGTCAGTTGGTTTTGTAATTTGTCTCAAAGATGGACAGTGTAGTTCAAGAAAGTTTCTACTCTGCTCCAAAAATATTTATAAAAACTGACTGTTGAACCCTGAAAGCATAGTTTGCAGCAGCCTATGCTAGCATTTTCACTTCCTACATTAGTAAGTTAAAACTAGAGTAAAACAAGTTCAAATTGAAGCAGACTCCCCCGTCCTCTCTTTCCCCTCTCCTTTTTGTAATGAAAATGGAGGTGGCGTGAACTTTTAAGTCCCTGAATGGCAAACAAGAAATTCTGAAGGAACTTAAGACTGCTCGATTTTGGGAAAGCATAAAACATAACATATGTTCTGCTTCATTCTAAAAGAGAGGCCACAACTACAAGACAGCTGATTTTCCCTTCAAAGAACAAGGGGTTTACAAAATCAAGGTTGTCACTTGCTTAGAAGCAACAAAATATCTTTTTGTCAAGTCCCTTTCAAAAGCGGAAGGGAACAGAAGAGACCTTGACAAGGTTTTAGAAAAATGCCAGGCAACCAAAATGAGATAGGAAATGTGTTCAAGACATCCTTATGCTATTGAACGCATAGTCAAGTCATCCTTGAGCATGCTCACAGCAGTGTTCTCGAGAGACAAGATCCCCACAATAAAATATGATCTGGTTTATACGAGATAGTTCAGAGAAGAATAATATAAAAAGGCTCAGTTGGGCAGGCATGAGAACTGAACTAAATTGACACCACTGAAACAGGTCTCAATTTGATTCATTTAAAGGCACATTGCGAAATGTGGCAAGTAATGAAGTTCATCCATCTCTTAGCAGCAATATTTCCTTTCTCTATAGGTACCTATTTTTCCTATTTCTAGCAGTATTTGACTTCAAGTGAAGGATTTTTTTTTTTTTTTGTTTTTGAGGGGGAAGTCCTTCATTTCCCCAAAAAGATTAAAATACACAAGAAGAAGTCCTTCCACCAAAATGTAGAAAGAGCTTCCAATGGGGCATACCCCATTCATCTAGAAAGGAAAGCATACTAAACAAAGAAAAAAAAAACACCCACAGCCCAGGCAATAAGCTACCACAAGTTCCCTTAAGAAGAGCAATACAGTAATTCCATTTCAAGATCACCCATGCAAGCTGGAGCTACCCTATTTCTGCAAATCTTTTTGCTGAATCAAATTGTTCCAGGATGTAAAACTGAGAAATGAACCTGCTTTAATTTTCGAATTATAGCTTCCAATCTTCTGACTTCAAATCTTTCTTTCCAAAGGAACATATGCAGTTGACTTAGTACCTGAGTAAGAGACTGTCTCAATAGAGATAAAAGGTACTTGATCTCGAATGAGACTCAGCAGCTAGAAGATTCCCGAATCTACCCCAACTCTTGGCTGGTCAACATCAGTCCACAGAGTTCCAACTAACATCTATCTTACAGTACAAATAGAGAGACAAAGTCCCAATGGGATATTAGACACTACAAGTGAATGTTGACAATTAAATTTTGGAGGCATATTGCAATGGCACGAAATATCTTCTGGTAAAGATATGCCCAAATATAGGATTTTGCTTTGAATGATTTGCATAATGTCCTTGGCTATAGTTTCTGCTGGTTTTTGATGATTTCTGAAAAGAAGCATATTCCTCTCCTGCCAGAAATGCCAAATAAAAGAACAACATACAAGCTTCCGTTATGCAGATCATTCAAAGCATAATCCTATACTTGGACATATCTTTACCAAAACATATTTTGTGCCATTGGAATATGCCTCCAAATTTCAATTGTCAGCATTCACTTGTAGTGTCTAATATCCCATTAGGACTACGTCTCTCTATTTGTACTGTTAGACAGATGTAGACTGATGTTGACCAGCAAAGAGTTGAGGCAATTGAATCTTCCCTAGACTATTATTTAGAAATCTTTCAGCTGCTGAGTCTCATTCTAGATCAAGTGCCTATCTCTCTATTGAGACTGACCTTTCTCTTACTCAGGTACTAAGTCAACCACAACTGTCCCCTTGGAAAGAAAGATTTAAAATCAGAAAATTGGAAGCTATCATTCAAAATTAAAGCAAGTTCTTTCTGCAAAGGAATTGCTGCCCATTCCTTCGGGTTTTTTTTTAATGGTACCAATTGACTAATTACATCAGTAAGAATAACATAAAACAAACAAAAAGATATATTGTATCGAAGTACAGCGCAAGTGTGCAGAATAAAACAGGTTGATTGCAGAACTCATAAAAGAAATCAACTGCATTCATGTCAAAAGGGCCCACTAGACAGACTAGACATTGGGGATCACCCAAAGAGGGAATAAGGGACAAAACAGCCAATAACTCAGAAGGGGCTCGACATTTCCCTCACTCACATTGAAGATCTGGACACACTGTTTGCTTAAAGCATCCACTTCCCTACTTGCCACCCTAGGGACCTAACAAATGAGACCTGGAAATTTTGCATCCTGGATATGGGATTAAAATATTTATCCAACAGTATGTAGAACCCATTTGTGGAATTTAGCCTTCAAATAACTAGTATTTATGTAAAATGCATCCAAATAAACATGTATCTCCAAATGCATGTTTATCTCAAAAATAGCATTTTAAAATCCTTGTTTATGGATGGATTACTGCGCAGTTATTCTCATGGTATCAGATTACTGCAAACAGGGAATTTTTCACTGAAAACCAAGTCTATCTAAAGTCTACAGCCCTGACAAAGACTAGTTAGATTGAATCCTAAATCATGCAGAATAAAAAAAAGACCCTGCCTTCTTACCTGATTCACAACAACCTTAGCCATCCGGCAGAATTCTTTCTTCAAGACCGACCTGTGGTAGAGGTTGGCAGGCTGATTTTGCTTCTTTGTCTTTGTGGTTGAAAGCACAATAGAGAGGTCTTTTCCTCCAGGCTGAATTGATACTGTTTTCTTGTTTGCCAATCCTAAAGTATCATAAATAGGAAAAGAATCACTAAACCAAATTCATCAAATAAGTAAAGAAAAAATCAATTAGGGCCTGTTTGTCCACATAAAATGCGAAGAAATTCATGGTTAAATGAGCTCTACCGACGGATTATTAATGAAGTGAAGAGTGAAGGATATAAGGTATCAGTGTAGATGGAACCTTGACCTTCTGAGGATTTGAATTACTAAAGTGATGGCTGGAGGTTTGATAATATGATATTCACCTTTAATTATTAATTTTTAACCACTTACAGAAATACAAGTTTTTAGGGCCCATTTGGCAACTCTAAAAAAACAAGCTTTTATTTTGATATTTAGAGCTTATATACATTTTATAGCATTTGGAATATCTATAATTAATTTTCTAACTACAAAGCTTATTTACAAATTAGAGCTTCTGCCTCAAAAATTAACGTCCTAAATTTACAACAATGAGGCAAATGGCGGGTTCTATATTGTAATTTTTAAGAGGTGTGCCCCAATTGTCACAATTTCTAAAGGTAGACCCACAATTGCCTCCTGAAATTTTATATCAGTTTCACAAACGCACTAATAGCAAGCAAATTAAATCTTAAAAGTTAGAACTTTTGTTTTAGACCTTAATCTAATTAGCTGTTATTAATTAGAATAGAGTTTCCAACCGCCCCTTTAGAATCCAAGGAATTCAATTAACTGAAACAAAGAGACGCTTAACAAAGCTTTCAAACAGATACCTGAATGCTTGAAGGAGTTGACATTGTAGAGATTGTTGCTTTCCTTGCTGAACTGCACCATTGCAGTGCTGTTCCCAAACTCCTTCACAAGAAAGGAGTTGTTCTTCTTCACAATCTCCCAAATCAAATCTGAAGGAACAGTAGCCATTTCTCACCTACAAAGAGTCTCATATTCAGAACAGATTTAATTCAAGACAGCTAAAATAAAGCATCAAAAATTGATAAAAACCTTTAATTCATAAGCAAGCTCATCAGAAAAATAACATGACATAAAACCCAATAAAGCAATAAGTACCACCAAAGGTTCATGAAAAAAAAAATGCATTTCAATCAAAACAAATACAAGAAACCATCAAAGGCAATTAATTATTGAATACCATCTTCATGAACAAAGCATCCAAAAACAAGATCTAAAATTTAAAAAAAATGATGGAGAAACCATCCTGATAAACAAATATAAACAACTAGAAAAACCCAAATCAGAGGAGATTCATGCCATTAAATTAAAAGATAAAATCTAACTGAAGAAAAGTCAATAGAGTAGTACATATTACATGAGAAAAGAACTCAAAACAGAAAATGGAATTCAACTGAAATGATGGATAAAGGGTGATTCTTTTTTTTCTTTTTTTTTTTTTTGGCTTACAGGAGAAAAAATATAAACTGATGAGAACAATCCAGAAACGGGAGAGAAGGAAGAACCCTAAAATGTTCCTTTATAGCGACCAAAAAGCCCTAATTGGGTTTGTACCATCCTGACACCCCTAGGTCCATTGGGCCTTTCCTGCTTGACAAGTACTTGAGGTCCATCAGCTATGGCTGGATCTCAAAAGTAAACTCGTTTTGTACAACCCAACGCACCCTTTATCTTCCAAGCGTGTCAGCCAGGCCCAGTTACCATTTTTCTTTTATTTGGTCCTCTTTTCCTTTTTAAACCCAACCAAGGAGTTCCCGACCAGAGGGACTACACACATGATTATGAGAGCCCACGCATATGAGAAGAGTAGCATATCTAAGGATTAATCCTAAACCATGTGGGAGGTGAGTTTGCTAATCAATTGAGCAACCTATCATTCTCGGCGTGATTAGTATTTTTTCAGTTTTTTGTAGACTATCTTTTGTTAGACCATGGGAGCATTGGAAACTTTAAAAATAAACTCTTATTCTATGATTTAGAGCTTATTTACATATTAGGGCATTTAGTAAACTTTTATTTTTAACCATAAAATAAACCTTTTATTTTATAATTTTATTTTCTAATTTAAGAACTTATTTACAAAAGTAGAGCTTTTGCCTTTTGAAAAATAAAGGAAAGTCTTCAAATTACAGTTGAAGTTTTCCCCACATTTCAAATGAGGATATAAAAAGGCTTAGATTTCAAAACCGGCTTCAACTTTTCCATTCATCTTTCAAATCAAGGCATCTGGCGATGTTTGTGTCTTTTTTTTTCTAAATACGAAAAATGCCCCTAGCCCCTTCTTCCTCAAATCATGTACTTCACCCAAAATCTTTTTTTGGCTTTTATAAAAAAAGTAGCTGCCAAACGTAAAATTTAGTATTTCGTAAAAAAGCATTGTTGCATTCTTGACGCTTTCTATGGAAAACCGAATATATAATCTGTAATTCATAGCGAATATATTCAAGCTGGTTATCCAATGATTTAGATAATCTATAACTAGCAAAATAACCCTGCTTACCACGGGCATGATCAAGATGGTTATGGTCCACACTCTATATTTTTACTTCTGACATTTTCTAACACGGAAATACTCAAGCATCAGGTGCTATAGTAGTAAAATTACTTATTTAAAAGGTCTAGTGCTATAGAGTTTAAACTACTTATTTAAAGGTAAGAGGTGACCCTAAAATCTTCAATCTGAAAACCTTCTCATTAATATATTATAATTAGAGGCACTCAACACATGGCCAGTCTGTTTAAGGGTCCATATTATGGCCCCAACCGCTCATTTCACAAATTCGCAGTACAACACTATGAGCCGTTGCTTACTTGGACTACAGAATTCATCTGCCTCTCCTATCATGGAAGAATCTAATGGTGGAAACTCCACCTATGTGGTGGGTCAGTACATGTGGCCTAATCTCAACCTCAAAAGGATGGTGAGACCATCCCTTCATCTAATTTGTCCCAGATATGATATCGGTATGGTTTAATGGTTCTACAGCTGGACCATAATTTCCAGGATGCCTGCCAGTCAACGGACAAGATTGCCTACCACTGCCCAGTTTGGAGACATATTATGGTCAAGATGGATTTAGGTGGGCCTACGTGTATGGGAGGAAAAGACTTGACGAAGTAGATACTTTAGAAAATCATTTTAGAATAAAGAAAAATATGGTTCAAACATCATCAACTGGTTCCATGGTCTAGTGGTCAGGACATTGGACTTTGAATCCAATAGCCCGAGTTCGACTCTCGGTGGGACCTCATCTAACCTTCGCCGCCTTGTTAATTAATTTTATCTTTTTTTATTAAACGTTATTAAACCAGTATGGCCCACTTTGTGGGGTCCAGTTCACTCCTTGTGTGCCTCTCATGGTCTGAATTTTTGTGAATCTGGATCCTCTCAGGCTAGCCGTGTAAATTGATCGGTGTGGTCCAAACCTGAAATCTGAACCACTCAAATTGTTTCTTTTCTGCTGGAGTTAGGCTCCACAATCAAATTGTTTGAAATCGCACAACAGTGAGCCCAGGGCCCAAATCTGATTGGCATGGAACTTAGCCAAGAATCAATACGCAGTGGGACTGCAACTTTGTGTGGATTAGATTTCAGAGGTGGGGCCCTACAATGATTGATTTTAAATGGATGGATTCATAGACTTCAGTGGTTTTGTGAACCAAAATAACCACCATACTGCATGCTGTTGATGCAGTCTGTGTTTCTCCTATCACTGTCCCTGTAATTTTTTTTTTCTCTCCCTTTTGGAACTGGTTCACAATTCTAGATGGATGAAAAGTAAATTGAATGACCACCCATTAATCCGTTCTTCATAAGAAAAATGTAATTTCTCTGTCATCTTTAAGAGTTCACTTCCAGAGATTTTACCAGTTCATCATACAAAATTACAATTGACCAGTAACTGCAGTGCATCCAGAAGTTCCTTAAGAAAATTGACTATAACTTTTGGCCTTTCAACTATATTTACCGCACAAAAATTTACGTGGATTTGGAACAGGGTAACAAAATAATCAGTATCTTGTTTATGCTATATTGCAAATATCACTGCTAATAATTATGGGGAAGGCCTTAAAACACCATGGCCTGCATAACCATCTCTCATAATCCAGGCACAGGAAATTGGGTGGATAAGGCTTCAACTCTCCTTCTCAGATCTGAAATGTGCCAGCCAAGTGGATACTCTGGAGATTCAACAAAGTCCATGAAGTCGTTAAGCTTTGTCCCACTGATAGAACCGTTTGCTTCCAGCACAATCTGCACACCCTCGTGGACGAAGTCTGCCGCTGCTACGAAATCCTTCTCCTTGAATCCTCTGGTTGTCATTGCGGGCGTACCAATGCGGATACCACCTGGAACTAAAGCACTTTTGTCCCCTGTTACAATAAAAATTCAGAGGAGTTAGTCCAATTACACAGAGAAAGGAGAGTAGGGAATAGAAGGAAAAATTATAAGTTGGTAACCTGGCACTGAGTTTTGTTTAGTGTGATAGAAGCCATTTCCAATATTTTCTCAACTCGAGCTCCATCGATGCCCTTTGGTTGAGAATTAGATGAAGATCAAATCAGTACCAAGGAGAAAAACTTGTAAAACTGCTGTAAAGCATACTTCCATATAAGCAACTCAGCTGTGAAGACCTAACATGCATGGTTCAGTGCAAGTGTCTTGACACTGAAGAAAGGGACCCTAGGAACTGGGTGGACCATAGGATAGGAAATGAGACTTTTGGTACTTGGATTTTATTTCATCATCTTAATCATCCAAGTTCTCCATCAATATAACACCAACACCAAATGGATTCTCAGAAAAGGTTTTACATAACTACTGATTTGTGGCTTTACTGTGTCAGGGTGGCCCAACTGTTGCATGTAATGGATGCCCTTTGCACTAGATAATCCCCTAAGAAGCATTGTCACAGGCATAAAGGCACAACTTAAATTGGCTTCTTCTACTTCCAACATGGTAGTGCATTGCCCAAGTCAAACCTCACAAATCAATCAAAAATATAAATAAAAAGTGCCAAAAGTCAGTTCTTGGTTCAGTATGGTTACAATTCCTGGTCAATTTTTATTCATTTTTACACCCTTTTCTTTTTGGGTGGGAGCTAGCACAGCCAACTGGATACATGAGGGGTTCAGTGGTTTGGTTTTCAACATACACAACATCCTGAAAGTTTCGAAGATTGGCCAATAAAAAGGAGTTGAGAAAACACAGGAACCAACGACTGAAGTTAGAATCGACTAGATTAATGGATTTTGGGGGCAAGCAACATCGAAAGGGAGGCCATTGGTCAAGGTTTTGGATCAACAAACCACAGGTTCAAACCCTGAGGAGTAGCATTCTAGTTAAGTGAAAGTAGAAACAGTTTGTCCTATTTTCTTAGGACAGTTCTAATCAACTAATAAGTAACAACTATTTCAAAATTACCAAAGAATTCTTCATATCACCGTATTTAGTAATGGATCGTCCAAAGAAATAAAAGAGGTCGAAGATTTGAAAACTAAAATGCCAATCAAAATCAATCTAGCAACTAGGATGGCAGACATCAAAAGAGATACCCTCTGCTCTATGCAAGCAGTGAGGTCATCAAGAACCCATGGCCCAGAAGTATTATCCAAAGGGAGACCATGCGATTTGGTTTTTGTAACACCCCGACCCCAATGAGCAGGTTAGAAGTTGTTTAATTTCGTGATTGCATCTAGAGTCATTTGATGTGTTGCCTCTGGAGTCATTTGATGTGTTTAAGTGTCTGTATGATTCGAATTGTAATTTATATAACTTTTGGACTTGGTTGCAAATGGCTAAACTATACATATATATATAACCCTTCGTTTTCATCATTATCTGTTCCGTTCTCTTCCGCTTTCTTCTTCCTTCTGTTCTTCTTCTTTGTTTGATTCTTCAATTTTCACCATCTCGTGTTAGCAGCGTCCAGCCACGAAACTCTCCGCCAATTCTGCATGAGTCGAGTCCAGAAATACATGAAAGTTTGGCAATCGTCATTTAAGGCAAAGATAAACAGCTATTGGCTTAATACATGTTGGTAGCTAGTGATTGGTATGATTTACTCCCCATTAATTGTAGTGTATGCATAGTATCACAGCCCTTTTTGTGTTTGGGCCTTCAATTGTTAACAGAAAAACTGTTTTCGAATTGTTCTGTTCGCATCCGCCTGCTTCAGGGCAGACCAGTCGGTCCTGAAGCCCTGACTGGTCGAATTTCGTTTCTGGCTAGTGTCCGACCTGTCGGACCATTACCCGATCGGTCGGGTAAGTACTTTGCAGGACTGTAGGAATTTCATGGAAATGACTTCCTAGACCAACCATAGACCACTTAGGAGACTAGCAAGGGACCACCCTAATAATTGACTATGGGCATACTATGAATCATCTTAAGAGCTGAGATTTATTCATGAAGGTTATCCATTTGTTAAGCACCTCCCCATGGGTGTTAGTTTAAGGGATTTCGATACTCTTTTCTCTTACAATGAGGCGCCAAAGGAAGAACAACCGAGTATCGGATAACTTAAAACTGCATCATCATGCACGGTTAGTGACAATAGATAACTCAATTAGAAGTTAGCTAGTAAATGACCTTGACATCTCTCTAATCAAACCGCATAGCACATTGACACGCGGTTTTTGCTCTCAAATCTTGTGTATCACATGGAATGAGCCTTGACATGTTTCGTATTGCTTTGAATGTCTTGCCATTGACATGGACATTGATTTGCTTGTATGTTCACACTTGTGTAATGATCCCATATCTTGTTTGATATACATTATTGAGCGTCAGCTTGATATCGGTTGGATGGAGGGGTATAGAGCCCTCTTGGGGGACCTCTCGATATTCTGCTGCTCGACTACGAGGGGGAACCGAAGTCCCACATCCAGTCAGAGATTGATTGATTGAGTAATTGATTGATTGTGTCTGGCTCTACTCAGCCTCCGCCTTACGATACCCGACGGGGTTGACATTTAGCTTATTATTGATTATTGCCGCTGCAGTGTGTTACCGTCTTGGGGATTCCGGACCCCAAGGAACCGAGACCCATTGGCCAATGGTGTTCTCACTACCGATTGCTCCTGATGAGGAGAATAGACAAATGTAGTAGCCACCTAGTATCGTATTCTGTTATTGATTCACACTAGCATGTTTTATTCATTTGCACGTTGCCTAGTATACGAACAGGACCTCTATTAAATCTTTCTGCAACGAATTCTTGTTAGATACAACGCGTGTTACCTGTATATTGCTTATATTTGCTTAGTCGTTTTACTCATGTGTTGTTCTTGGTGTTTCAGGCTCAGATTTCATCTTCGATCCTACGAAGGTCAGTCAGACTTCGGGAGAGATAGTAGAGACCCCTTCTGGGTTAGACGAGTGGAAATGAATAATCCACTCCGGAGAGCGGCTCGACAGTATTTTTGTACATCCTGAGTTTCATTGCATATCAGTATCTTCCCTTTTGATTTGTCTCTCCTTTTGTTCTGTATTGTGCTAGTGACTCGCTTGTATATACTGTATATATATCATTTTGCTTATATTCTTGTTTTTTTCTTTGACTCTTTTGTGGTAGTATAATGTAATGATACTCACAGCTTCCGCGTACAATGTGATTGCACGTGTGAATGTTCTCTTGTGTATGTGCATCTAGATCAGGTTTGGGTGCAGGTACATGGGAGTACATGTGTCCTTGATTGAGTAGATCCTAATCCCCGGTTTCTTGGGCTTGGGTTGTGACAGTTTTTTACTTATAACCTTTTTTCACCAAGATGATATTATTGTTACGTCTGAATGAAACAAAAGTAGATGCATCCTCTGGGATGCTCAATTGCATTTTCAACAGGAGTAAGTTCGAGCAATTCTGAAAAGAACTAACAGATGAGGCCGATTTTTTGATATGCTATAGTGTTTCTACAACTTTAGGATATGTTACCCTCCTTTTCTTTCTCAATCTGATGGTATGACCAAGATTTGAAGTTAAAAATATCTATGAGCAACTAATGGTAGATATAGCAGCTAGGATTAAGGTTATGGCTATTCTTTGCTTAATCACATTTAAACTATGTATTGCTGTATGCCCCTGTGAAGTTTAAGGATTATTGATTTTGGATATGAAAGAGAAAGCTGTGAAGACAATCCCGTGTTGTTTGAGGAATCCTTACTTCTCATGTTTAAAGCATTTTATGAGCAGCCCCTTCTTTGAAGCCTTTCTTTCATGGCATGAATCATCAGAGAATTGCGTAGTGTGAAGTTACTTCAGGAAGATGAAAAGGTTTTGTTGTTCTTCCACTTCCCCTTACTCATGAGTAGATTTTATTGAAAGTGATACATGAAAATAGACAATATGGATTAGGTTTTATAAAAGGAAAACAGCTTGTGAAAGCAATGCATAAACTACAACTATCCAAATCCTATAGCTTGGATCCATTTTTCAAACAGATGACAAAGATTAATGGATTTTCTTTCCCCCTTTTCCTTACCAGAGGTAGATAACAAGCTAGTGCTGCATTATGCTGCCTACGAAAATAAAATATGTGGAGTTGTAGGAATTAGAGAAATTGAATGCAGTTTGTCTGGTGATTACAATATCTAGCATATCATAATTCATGTATGACATGAATAATTTTATCTGTACCTCGTGTGTTGTTGTAGTGACAACGTCGCAATATTTAAAGGGGTCAGCAACCACAGAAGCAGAGATTAAACCACTTATGTGAGCCATATCCATCATAAGAAAAGCACCAACAGCATCCGCTAGCTTCAAACATATCATATAAGAAATTAGAGGTCACATACAAATACAAAATAAACAGGAACAGTGACAACTGACAAGTGTAGAAAAATATAAGACGCACCTTCCTCATCCGTGGATAATCAAACTCTCGAGGGTATGCACAAGCACCAGCAATTATAATCTTTGGTCGAAATAAATTAGCTGTTTTCTCGAGCATCTCATAATCAACCAGACCTGTTTGGAAATTCAGTGAAAAGAATTTATCAAAAAGAAATGCCAAAACATGTTGAGATCAAGTAACCAACATCCAGAAAGTTCAATGTGATTCAACCTGTAGATTCATCAAGCCTGTAAGGCATAGACTCGAAGTAAATTGATGTTCCTGATACTCGTCTTTTAGCAGTCATGAACCCATGAGACAGATGCCCACCATGAGGTAAGTCCAAGACCTAATAGGTAACAAATACAAGAGAGATGGCTCCTGACAGTCTGTAGTTTTATTATGTGACAAAGGGAGAAATGAAAAGTACAATTGGATGCATTCAAAATTGTGGTTGCTCTGTATCTTGTGAGATAAGGGATGTTTGCATCGTCAAATTCTAAAAAAAAAGTTACACATTCTGCTTGTGTTTGAACTTTGAAATGAGCTGGGAATTAAAAGTTCACCAAATTCTCTTACGGTCGTCAGTCATCAAAACAAAGTATGATGTGGGATGAGGAGGGACAAAACAGTATCCAGCTAATGTGATTTCCAATTTCAACACTGCCTGATTTTAAGAACGCAAAAAAAGCAAAACTGTCAAAACTTGCCATTATTCAGAAATGTGGGCCAACAACAGCCGTGTAAACTGCAAAATTACCAAGAGTGCCTATTCTCATCAAGGTGGAATGCTGCCAAAGCCCTTGTTTGACATTTAGTCTCCATCTCATCAATGTACTGATTGCCAGCATAGAACCTGGCCCAAAAGAATAACAAACAACCAATAGCAAGTGACCATGAGATATCAGCATAACAAAAGGATCAGGTGATGGAGGTTCCAATAGTTTAAGGCTAACCTATTCCCTGGCAGCCCTTCAGAATACTTGTTAGTGAGGCAAGAACCACGTACTTCCATAACAGCCCGAGATGTGTAATTCTCAGAAGCAATGGGATTTAAGCAACTAAACTGTCAGTGCTTTTCCTTCTCAATTATTGCATGCACTTCAGGATCTGCTTCACTCAAGCTATAGTCTTCTGGGCTGCCTCCATTACCTAAGAATGAGAAGACGACATTCAGTTCACAATAAATTCAATCAGTCCTCACTTGGCACTTACAAAATGACTGATAATTTTTTTTCCCTTGAGTGGCATATATACTGAGATTTTTGAAAAAAATTTTTTTTGGGATTAAAGATGGAGAATTGTAAGTTTGAGAATTTTACCACCAATTCTAGAGAAGATATGTAAATTTGGAGACATAAAACAAAAATTGAAAAAGAAAATTACTTGTGGTCAATTTGAAGACATTATCTGTGAAAGGCAGACTAGATGACCGATCACATGACTAAACAGTTGGACAAAGTTAAACTGTGAGAATGGTGGGTGTATATGTAGTAGATACATGCAAGTGAGAACCTAGCACATCAAAGATTATATACATATACACAGTGGCAGGCCTAAGTGTAGCCACACGGGAGCTTTTGCACCCACAAGAGTTGGGAAATCCTTTAAATAAGACTTTATAAAATCTGATGTTATTATTTAACTAGTTCACTTTGACCATTTCCTGCATCATCCAGATGAAAATCCTGAGTCTGCCATTGCATATACACTTTTGACCAGCTAAGAGCAAACCACATATAATTCATATGTGGTCAACATGTGTGGGGGCCACATGAGATCATCTTTGATCAACGTAACCCCAAATCCACTCCATGAATTGAAGCCATACCAAAATTTGTACTCATCTGACCTTTGCTTATCACTAGAATGAATCTAATAAAAAAAAGTGTAAATAAAAAGACCGTTAAACTTTGAGGTATTAAATCAAGTGTTAGGATGATCTGATGGGGCTGATTTTTCACCTAACCTAGTACATAGCAAGACCTTTTGCATCACGCCTTCTCCCATGAAAAGGTATACATCCAAGTGGGCACCACAAGCCACAGCACATATGAATAATATGTACTAACATCTAGGGTAATATTCATCTCTTTGTCTGTGCAAGTGTTCGGAAGTATGGATATCTTCAAACACTTCTATGGATTAGATTCCCATGAGTTGTTAAAGAAGTATTTTAGCATGGTATTAGAGTTAACCGGTCAATTAAGAAGACACATATATATAAGATGGATGTGGCGGAGATGATAATGCTTAAATGGATGTGCAGTAAAACTAGAAAAGATAAAATTAGAAATGAGCTCTTTTGAGAGCATTTATGGGTAGCACCAATAGGGGATAATATTAGATAAACCCGTTTAAGATGGTTTGGACACATTGAGTGTAGGCCGGTTATAGCACCGATAAGGAAAAGTTTGGCTATTCAGGTAGATGGCCTATCAAAAGGTAGTGGTAGGCTGAAGAAACAATGATAGAGGTCATTAAATCAGATTTGAAGAAGTTTAACTTATCTAAGGATTTGGCTCAAAATAGAACGAAATGAATTTGGCTCAAAATAGGACGAAATGGAGAGACAGAATTCATATAGTTGGCCCCAACATAGTTGCGATAAGGCTTTAATGATGATGATGATGATTATTAGAGTCAACGAGTCTCAAGTTTGAATCCCAAGAGGAATGAATAGGCGTTAAAATGTGCGTGTTGCAAAAATGTGCAATGATTGGGTTCCACTCAAGGGAGAGTGTTAGAAAAGTAATTTTGCCACCTTTACTAAAGCTTAGAGGTTTTGGTAGCAAGGGTTAGTGGAGAGGGAATTTAATACGAGTGTCTACCCATGAAGCAACAACTAATTCACAGTTGCACACCCATGTAAGCTTGCACAAGCAAGGACATGTGAATCAAAATTCAACACTAGCATACGGTCTCTAATTCGACAAATACTACAAAATATAATAATGGATTTTGCATAATATTTTAATAGTTGATTTGTAATTATAACATGGATTAAAAAATTGGTTGAGTCTGAGTTGACCATGACCGAGACGGCCCACAGTGACTCAAACTCGACTCATCACTTTATGTGCAACATAAAGTAAAAAATAAAAGAAAAAATTTAAAAATAGAACCTAACATTTCATCAGCACATTTCAAATGAGGACAAGGAAAAAAGAAAAAGAAAACATATATTTCAAATTAGGACTTAAGTTTTCCACTTTCATTTCAGATCAGAACAAACAATAGGATTGAACATTTTCTTGTGACTTTTTACCCTTAATTTTTCAAAAGCCCCAAAATACCCTTGGCTTTTAAGTTTGCAACCATTTTAAGCCTTCTGTTTTCCTTTTTCCTTCTTCTTCCAACCTAAAGCTAGTCATAAATTAGTCCACAAAATCCGTGGTATCATCTCATGGCTACCTAACCTAATGCATTCATAGTGGCCATTGGACATAGTGACCCATCATACTAAATCGCTCATGGCCTAGTAGGCATGGATTGATTGGCTAACCCTCCACATCAAACTAAATCGCTCATGACCTTGCTCATGACCCCTGATTGTGATGATGGGTTGATGAGGCCTGTTTGATTACATGCTAGTAAAAAGTGACAACTGATACGGTCAACTCATTTAATTTTCACCTTTCAAAGACACATTTGCATTTCTGTCAGAAATTTTCCATAGCAATTATTAGAATCGAACATGCCAATATCCAATTGTGTGTCCTATAAATTTTCCTGTTAAAGACCCTCACCATTCAATCATTGACTCGAAAGGCTAAAGACTGAACGTCAAGATCTTCCAAGGTTTGGGACATCCCTATCCACAAAGGGCCCATAGAGAACTGGTGTGTTGGTTGGTCTGGTGCCCACTATGGTATGAAATTAGTGCACCATAGTCATAGAGACATACCTATTTGTTTGGCTGCCGAGCAAATACATATATTGACTAATCATTGTTTGACCATGATCTTCTTACTTCAATCTCTTTTATTTTCTATTCAAGGACTTTGTATTTACAGTGTTCAAAGGTTGTAGAAATGGTGAGTGGGTTCATCTAAGAGTGAAAACCTCAAAATGTGGAAGAGGAAAAAAGGAAGAAAGAAGGAAGTAGAAGAGCTTAATAGTTGCAAACTTAAAAGCTAAGGAAACTTTGGGGTTTTAAAAAAAAAAGGCAAAAAGTCATAAAAAAATATTCAATTTGGCAGTTTGTCACGATCTAAACTAAAAGTGGAAAATTTAAGTCTTGATTTAAAATGTAGTTTATTTTTTAATCTAATTTGAAATGTGCTGAAAAATTAGGCTCTATTTGAAAATTTTCCCAAAATAAAAAATAACAAAAGGTGTTTTTTTTTTTGAAAAATTACTTGAGAGGGAGGGGAGAGAGACAGAGCTGTATATAAAAAAGTAAAAAAAAAAAAAAAAAGTGGGGGTTCCTTTGAGAACATCTTGTGGGTAGAAAGAGGTGAGAGAGGAGAGGGAGGCGAGAGAGTGTTCCATTTGCTTGTGGAGCTTCACAGAGCTACCAGGTAGAAAATTTGATGTCTTCTTAGAATTTGAACTAGCCTTTTTCTTTTGATTCCATGAATTTGTTTGATCTCCGGAACTTGTTTTTTAAGATAAAAAAAATGGGTCTTATTCTCCGAAAGGTCTTTGATCTCCATTCGCCAGAAAGTGTGCTACTTCTCTTTGCTCTCTCTGCTTTGCTACTTTTGCTTTCCTCCATTGTTGTTGCTCTCGCCGCTACTGTGGTTGTTCCTCTTCTTGTTTTTCGCATTATTATTCGTCTTTTGTCTTATCTGAGCCAACCCACTTGCAGTCACTTTCTTCCTCTCCTTTTCCGTCTCACCAGCAGTTTGCTGGTTCTGGGTCTCAGGCCTGTGAGCAGGGTTCCATTTTTTATTTTTATGTTTTTCCTATATTTTTTACAATTTTTTTAGGCAATGCAGTGGACTGAATCCAAATCGGCCGAGTCCCACTCAGGCAAGTCAACTCAGACTTGACCTTGGCCTGATTCTGATTTTTTAAACCTTGACTTATAACGGTATAAAAAAATAATGTAAACGAAAAATAGTCTACAAATATTACTCTGGAAAATAAAGTAACAAAAATTGTAATGTTTCTTTTAGAATTCAAGAGAGAAAAAGTAACAATGTCCCCACCTTAAATAATGTCGTGAAGAATCCAACACAAAATTACACATTAATACATGCCAATACACAATATGTTACTCATTTCAGAGAATCTATTTTACTATGAGTCCAGCGCTGGGTTATTTTTTTTTCTGATTACTAACATGGCGCGCCTATGATAACCACTTAAAACAAAGTATGTAAAAGCAACAAATTGTAGGCTTTGATGATGAATTTATAACTATGTCCATGCACCTTTCTTATAGTCGTTTTAAATTTGAGGCAACAAACGCAGGATATCTACAAGAATGTGGGATAGGTTGAAAGAGCAAGTTTTCTTTTTACACTGCGCCATTTATTCTTTTCATTTCTTCTTTACAAATCACACAAAATGGACAAAGATTTGTTTGGCGATTGTGATTTGTGAATGTATATATGTTATTAGACAGAGTAGAGTACATGCTATGTAAAAGGTTTTGTTAATGATCCAGGTCTATTCAGGTGGGCCTAGCCAATAAAAGTAATTAAAAAAACCATTAGAAAAAATCATAATAAAGGCCAATTAAGAAAATTGGTTGGTGGCCTGACAAAAGGAAATCATCATCCAGGCCATTAAGGGGGATTGAATATGCTATCCGGAGCATCCATGGCAGGTTATATACAATGTTTGGGACTTGATTAACCCTTCTTTTAAGACAAAATGGTGAAAGATGTATGCATATGAATATTGTCCATATATATATATATATATGTATGAGGACCAGTTGCTTTTTGATCGTGCTCAAAAAATTGGTGAAAATATGTAACGGATTCGAGTCCAACATTCACGCACTTCAAGCGTTTTAGAAGAATGAGAATTAATTACGGTTCATCATTAATTTTCCTTTTATTTACATCAGTTCAAATGCTCTGACCTCAAGGATGCAGGTTGTTTACATATTTTGAAAAGTTTACAACTCCTCTCTCAAGTCTTAGATGTGATCCAAATTCAGAAAATACAAGAAAATATATGAAAATTGTTAAAAAAAATGCAAAAAGGAAGAAAACTGGGGGAGTGACCGTGGGTTATAGTCACTGGCCGCCTGCCAGCATGGTCATTGGCCCCCCTGCCATTGACTGAGACCTGCGGTCACTTGCAGACAGTGGTCAAAAAGCCACTGTTTGCTCTTTGTTTTGTTTTCTTTTGCCTCTGTGACTCTTCTAAGGTGTTGAAACTTTTTTCTTCTGATTTTGGAGTGTTGAGTGACCATCAAGAGGGTTGAATTTGACCGTGGAATTGATCAAAACCTTTGGTGATCATCACTTTTGATTACAGACCGTTTTTATACAAGTCCGAAAAGGGTGCTTTATACCAGCAAAATGAAGCCAAAATTGAGTCAATCTGAACCTATGGTTTTTAAGGGATAAATTGAAGTCTAAAGAGGTTTGTTCACAACTTTCATGATAGTTAGAAACAAACCCCCCCCCCCCCCCCCCCCCAACCAAAGTGAGAAAAGCATAGGAATCGATGTTATCCTTTGAAGGTTTGCCAGCACTTAAATATAGTCCTTTTTAAAATGACAACCATACTTCCTTTCCTTCTCTGAACCATCTCTCACTTTGAATGAATGAGAAGAAGAAGAAGAAGAAGTCGGCTGAAGTGCTTGGTGAATAGCTTCAAATTTATGGAATGTGCTCTTGGAACTTTGAAAATTGTTTTCTCTGTCTCTCTGTATATTAAACATCCATTTTTATAGACTTCAACAATACTTTGGGGAGTTAAAAGGAGTTAAGGAAGTTAAGGTTCGAAATAAAGTGGAGGGAACCACAAAAAACTGCAGGAATTGCTCTACAGGTGTCAGTGGCTGTAGTTGTAGTCATTCCCAAGGCCCATTTTTGGACTTTTGCATATGTGACCCATTTTCGCTTGTTTGGAGCCCGAACGATGTTTGATATTTATGAAACTTGGAGGGATACCTTTTGATACTATTTTGAATGTATCATAGAAATTCTAGCTCATTTTGACTTTCGAAAGTTGGTCAACTCTCCATTAAAGGTGGGTCGCTATCACTCCCAAGGCCCATTTTTGGACTTTTAAATATGTAACTCGTTTTCGCCTACTTGAGGGTCAAACGATGTCCAATCTTCAGAAAACTTAGGGGATGCTTCTTGACACTATTTTGAGTTTGTTAACGAAATTTCAGCCAGTTTTGATCTTTTAAAATTGGTCAACTCTCAGTTCAAGGTGAACCGTAGTACTCACAAAGCTCATTTTTGGACTTTTGCATATGTAACCTGTTTTTGCCTGTTTGGGATCTGAACGATGTCTAATCTTCACAAAACTTGGAGAGATGCTTCTTGACACTGTTTTGAGTGTTTCATAGAAATTTCAGCTTGTTTTGACCTTTTGAAGTTGGTCAACTCCCTCATTGACTTTTCCTAAAAGTGGGTCCATGTTTCAGTTGTTTGAGGTCCAAATAACTTCGGTTTGATTTGAAACTTGCAAGGACTGATATCAGGAGTATCTTAGAGTATCCATCTAAATTTCATGCAGTTTAGATTTGTGTAAGTAGGATTTTGAATAGTGACCAATTTGTTGCGTGTTCAAGTTACTATTCACCTCTCATTGTAGGTAGTTAGCTTGTTTTTTTACCCAAACGACATTCAATTGATTTGAAACTTTGGAATGTTTATTTTGAACATATTCTAAATCTTTGTTCCAGGCTTCATTAGCTTTGGCTCCGTGGAAATAGTATTTTGGTCAGTGACCTCTATGGCTCGGTGGTCATTAACTTCTAAGCTGATATGCAATGTAAGTAGAACCAAGCGAAGTCCTCTTGATTTGAAAATTTGTAGAATCTTCCTTAAGCTTGACTGAAGATTTGTACCCAAATCTTCATTAATTTTGGATATAGAGAAGCAGGACTTTGGTCAGTGACCCCTTAACTTGAGGGTCATTGACCCAAAGTTGACGTGTTTGAAGACTTTGGGTCAAATGATGTCCGTTTGACCTGAAATTTTTCAGAGCTTTCTTTGAATATAATTCAAGTTTCCTTTTAGGAGTTTCAGCTGATTTGATCTTCATAAGGTATTACTTTGTACAGTGACCCCACAGAGCTTAGTGGATAATCATTTGAACTGAGTTTGGGTTCACATGATGTCCAAATGTTCAGAAACTTTGAAGGATAGTCTTTCAATGTACTTGAAGGCATTCCCCTAAATTTGAGCTTGCTTTAACATGTAAAAATGTCAATTTCCACAGTGACCCCCAAGGAGCTATTGAACAGTCACTGAAGCTTAGTTTTGAGTTGAGATGAAGTCCAAATGTTTTGAAACTTTGAAACATCATTCTCAAGCATGCTTTAGAGTTACCATGAGAGTTTTAGTCACTTTGGTGACTCAGAAGCTTGAAATTATTTGGTGACCCTTGGATTTGAGTCATTGAACCTCTGACTTAGTGTTTGGTGAGTTGAGCAATCAAATGAAGTCAACCAATTTCAAAACTAGAATTGTTGCATTCCGAAGTCATTTGAAGTCTTCTAAGTTGATTTGTAGCGGCTGTGATTTTCTTTCTATAGGTCAACAAGTGCCTCCTCGAACACTTGTTCAATGGCCCCTAAGGAACTAGTGAATAGTTACTGAAGCTTCGTTTTGAACTGAGATGAAGTCCAAATACTTTGAAACTTTGAAACATCATTATCAAGCATGTTTAGAGTTGTCATGAAAGTTTCAGCCACTTTGGTAATCCAGAACCTTGAGTATGTTTAGTTACCCCTAGTTTTTAAGCCAATGAATCCTGAATTTTATATGTGAATACAGTACTTAACTTGCCATTCCACAATCCCAAGGTTTATGTATTATTGGTTTGAAATTTACTTGTAATATCTTCGCTGCAACATTTATAATTTTTTATAGGTCAACACTTTTATACTCTCACCATCTGCCATCTCCTCCCTGCTTATGCATCGTTACTCACACCAATGTAGAAGAAGAAAATCCCTACAGTGAGTCATTTATCCAAACAAAGAAACAATCCAAATTGTGAAAAATATCATTCAATAGCAATATGTATCTCTCATTCCTTGTTTTTTGTTCTTCTCTCTCACCTCCTCTTTCACAATACCTTTTTGTTCAGTGCTCTAGGATCAAATGTGTAGAGGGAAGAAGAAATCACAAGATTAGAATGATATTTCAAAATAGTAGATCTCGTGGACCTCATCGACTCATAATTGTTATTTTAAAAATATATATTTTTTTCATCCTAACATTTTAGGATATGGACTAATATCTTGACAAGGGAGGGATGCTTCATAACATATTGAATAAGGTTTAAGATTTTATACGTTTGAAATCTAAATTCATTTATAGGAGTTGGAAGCGATTTTGGGTCTATAGGGTCAATTAGTTATGGGCATACCAAAACTAATGTGCCACTTGTTATTAGGAGAAAGGTTTGAGTTTCCTTGGTAAATTTGATTTTAAATTTCTCATAATTTCTTAGATTAAGGAGACTTTTAGGCATTAAAGAATTATGAGAAAATTATATATTGAGATAAAAAGATCATCCTCATATTAAGGCAATCTTTTATGAATTAATTGAGTGTAAATAGAAGTGACCCAATATAGAAATCAATTAAGATGAGAATGATATTATGCCAAAAGAGTAGAGGTTGTGTAAATGTTGGGAATGTATTGTCAAAACGTGTGTATATATAACAACCCCATAACTTTGGCATTAATGGGCTGTCAAGTTTCTTTTCAGGATTCTTAATTAAATCCCTAAATAGTTGGAAACGCATAAGTCAAATGTGGTTTTAGGATTGATTTAAAAGAGATGACATGTATATAGCAAGAAGAACCATGCTAAGAAAATTAGCGAGTGATTTAAAAATGGAAAGATTTTAGGAAATCCAAGTTAGGGAAGTAAATTAAATAAATGAGAGAGTGGATAGGTGGATAGAGGGAGAGATCAGTTGTGGATTTTTGTGCATATTTCTTTCTAGGGAGAGTTCATGTATGATGACGTGGCATCCCTCACATCCCTCTTTTTGGTTTTCTTGAATATATATAATAACTCTAAAAATAAGCTCTTATTTTATGATTTAGAGTTTATTTGCATATTAGAGAATTGGCAAATCTCTAATTATATTTTCTATTTTTAAAGTGTATTTAAATATTTAAACTTTTACCTCTTAAAAAAAAGCTTGGGAGCGGAGGGTAGGCTGTTTTTTTTTTTAAAGATTTTTAATTAAAGTGGACAAGGCAAGCATGTTTGGATACCATCCTTCTAGAGGAATTCTCTTTGATTTTCCTCCGTTGCAAAGAAAACTTACATTTGGATTAAGAGAGAAAAAGTGAGAAGGGATTGTCTAAATCCTCCCAACCAACCAAAAATCCTCTCTTCCATTGGTTCCTCATCTCCATCTCTCCACATTAAATTTTGCAAATCTACAAAGGCAAAGAAATAATTGTGAATGAATTTGGTTTTTTCCAAACCTAGGATACATTGATTACTCTTATAAAAAAAATCCTTAGAGAGAATAGTTTGGTTCTAAGGGAATGTAAAAATCGTTTAGTTTACCAAGCATGCCACTTTTGGACAAAAAACTGATGTCATTAATTTCAAAAAATGATGCAAGTGATGGGTTCTACTCTGTAAGTTTTTAAAAGGCAGCCCCTCAAGTACCTCATAAGAGTTCTTATTTATATCTAACTTTAACTACGAGATGTAATTATGCATAGGAAAAAGCATTTCCTCCTGCACTTCTTTCAGTGAGAACTCTCACGGGCTTTTGTGTGGCCCACTACTAACCATGAGAGGTGTGCAACAAAGAGGTCGCTCGCATCATGACATAGTAGTTAATTTGTGTCAAAGGCTGTTTTATTTTACCCACATGAATATGACTACATTCCTTTTCAATAAGGATTCAATGGAGAAATTAGGAATAAAAAAATATAAAAATCTTGAAAGGTAAATAATTGAAAATAGAAACTACAACTTACTGACTTTTTAAACCCTCCCAATCAATTGGGAGGGTTAAAAGCATCTTTCTCCCATTTTCCAGGTTTGATTTTGGAGGCCAACTGGGGGAAATGGAGAAAGATCAAACAAGTCATATTCAGGCACTCCTCAAGGACAAAATTGTTTTGGCCCATGTCAACCTACAAGTCTATTTCTTTACTAAGAATTGCAATAGTTTATAAGAGACCATTAAAATTGTAAGGCAGTACTTAAATCAAGGGCTAGAATAGTTTTTGGTGGGGATAAAATTTTCCATAACCCTTATCCATGGATTGACCTTTCCCTTTATTCTTCTTTAGTGACAGGAACACATCTACTTGCCCATGAGCAGGACCACATATCCTATGTACATAGCATATGCTTGGAGTATTGGAAAGCCCATTATTAACCTAGCAAGTTTGTGAAATAATCATAGCAAATATGATTTCTTTTCATTTTACTAAATTTATATAATATCCATATTCATTCTTTCAAAGACCCAAATCATATTTTCAAATAACATAAAGTGGAAATCCATCATGTAATAACTAAGCTATAAGTATCTCACAATAATATTTTTATGCATCATGGCTACTAATTATGCTTCTACCATAAATCCTCACACACTGCTAGAACAAGTATCTTTTAAGTCTTCTTAGCTTGCTGTCGCCGGCAGTCTTCAACAGAGGTAACGTAAAGTTGTTGGTTTTTAATCATGGTCTGCGATGATTTCAGAATTCATACCAACCCCATATTCACATAAAAGACGATGGTTAACCATTTCAGCATCTTGGTAGCGAAGAACAAGCCGTTTTCCGCGGGGAAGAATAATCCTCTCCCTCTGATAAATTTTGTGGATTAACACGCAGACAGGATCCATTTCTTCTACTTCCACCGCGATCTCGCTTTCCATTAGTTTCACTAGAACATTAAATCTATTTTCTTCTGAGTTAACTGCGAGAGTGATACGTGCATTTTCCATGCTGAGAAATTCCAATTTCGTCTCGTCTGTTAGATCAGAATTGTTGAAAGACAGAGATTGTCTGCGTGCTGGGATACCCAAGGTAAGTTGCATCGTCTCCTTTAGTTGAGAAACATGATCCATGGGATCAACCTCTAGCTTATGCTCATGCCCGGTTTCGGCTTCGACCACCACAATATTCATTCAGTTGCTACGGCGAATACTGCAACTGCAGAGTAAGTAAGAAGCATTAAAATGCAAGTTAAGTATAAATTAATGATGGTCCCATTGGGGTTGAAAATGGCTGGGCTGGGCCACTTAAGGGTGCAATTCTAGTCTGACCCAAATTGTATATGGGGCAAAGTGAAACTCGAACCTCACCCAAATGGTAAGCTTCCCACCTAATGGCAATTCGGGTTTGAGGGCGTTGACCCGGTTTTGGCCAGATAACGAAGTCTTTGGGATTTTTCCCACAAGATATAAAATTCATAGGGCAGTATGTCGACATTGAATTGTACATTGTATATACTATTGCTTGAATGGAATTTTCCATGCTAGTAATTCAGTTGGCCAAAGTGAAGGCCCCTGGAATCGTTACAAATGGGGCGCTTGTAATATTGAAAATCTTCTTGGCTTATTAGTGAAAAATATTGCACAAAGTAAAAAAAAATTACAATAATAGACTAAAAAATGCATTAATTTGCATATAACTGTCAGTCCCCTACTTTCTTCTCATATAACATAAAATGATGTTTTTATTTTTAACGCAAACACATGATTTATGGAAATGAATTTAACATGTTCTTTTTTTTTTTTTTTGGGTAGGCAAAGCATCATGTATTAAATCAACACAAAGAGGCAAGCAACAAGAGGGAGCAAGAGGATAAAAAGGCAAATATGTTTTGTTATTTTTGGGAAAATTACACGTTATAAAAACTCAAAATAAAAATTTACCATAACTACTCATAGGAGTTCAATTAATTACAGAGATCAACCAAGATGCAAGGACCCTAAACGGGCCATGGAAATAGTGGAATAGAATGGTATAACTACAAAGTGGAAAGGGGTGGGTGAAATTTTCATCCCTGCATAAAATAATTCATTACCGATAAGTGTATAATCTACCAACTAAGTTTCATTCATATTACCACAGATAACAATATCAAAAAAAGATGTACCATGTTCTCACACAAGCAAGCTAAAGTTCATGCAGCATTATTCACATTATTCATGTTAATTTATTAACTCATTAACCCACATTTACCCAAAAGAAAAGCTAATTAACCCACATAAATTTTCCATAAACTATGAGGTCATGTGCAACATTAAATTTTAAAAAATGCATCAGTAACAAGCTAAATAAAGTGTTCAGCACTTAGTGGTTTGAGAGTTAAAAGAAATAAGTAACTTATATCACCTCAGTTTGGCAAGGAAGAGTACTGATAGCTAGTGATTATTGCTTGCTCTCTTCTGCCATGCCATGCAGCTTAAATATTTTTATAGAAATAGAATCATGCTACAAGAATGAGCAAGAGTTAGTTGTAGACATTCCAAATGTATTCTAAAATGTAATTTGTTCTCTTGGTGCATTTCATGAGAATGGGATGTAACACAATAAAAACAACAAATAGTTAGTTGGGAGATGCTCTGTGCTTCCACTTGAATTAGTGCTTATCCTGCCAAAATTGGATTGTCCATTTTATGATTCAGTCGTGGACTGATAGACCTAACAAAATAACAAATATGGGTAGATGATTGTAGGGTAGGAGCCACCAATGGGAGACCCAGAAAATTAAAAGGTTTGTGGGGGGGGGGGGGTGGGCGGCGCGGGTAGAAAATCGGCGGGGACTGCAGCCCAGACCATGTACCTGGGTCCGCCCCTAGAAGCAATCCAGTCTTGGGTCTGGACCAACAAAGACAGATCTGTGTCCAGATCCATGGTTCATCCTTGGATCCGAATCATTTGCAACCCTGTTCTAAGTATTGAAGATTACCGATATGGTTAGAAGAAGAAGAAGGGTGGATGATTGTAGTCAATTATGTGGTCTGTCTTGTAGTTGACAATCATGCCTTGGCTGTCCATTGGGATTCTTGATTTGAGATCCTGTCCATCAGGCCGGATATGAATGGTACGGATCTGAGGTGTGGTCTACCATTTCTTGTGCCTAAATTTAGCAAATGAATAAATGATATATATACTTGTGGACTATTGATATGATTTTGAGGGGTTTTAATTAATTTTCGAAGGGGAAGAAATACTTTCACATGTTTTGGGTTATGGAAGGCCTAATTCAGTAATAAAGGATGAGAAAGAGGGGTTGCTCAATTGGTTGGTTATCTTGCTTCTCCTCACCTGGATGTTTAGGGATTGACTTTAATCTTCCCCCACTTCTGGTGTGTTTGAGCATGGAGATGTGGAATCTCTCTCTCGGGGTCCCAACTCCCTCTACTGAGTTACCCAAAAATATAAAATAAATAAAATAAAATATTGGCATTTACCCAATGGCCTTGTATTTAAAGGTTGGATTGAGCTGATTTGAGTTTGTACCTTGACTGGCCCACCAAGATTCAGCTGAAAGTATCCCGCATGAGAAACTTGGACCAGGCTTCAATAGAAAGTGGGGCGCCCCGTTTTGGATTGAGATCTGCCAGCAGACCCATTTCAAGATCCAAATCCAAAATAAGATGGAGAGTGCATTAGTTTAATTGTATAAAAGAACTTTATTTTTTACCTAAATATATGCATAAAAGAGCATTAATTTTTATCTAAATACATAAAAGATTATAAAATAACGTCTGATTAAAGTTAAGTATATTCTCAAAAATGAATGTTGGGGCATATAAGGGTATGATTCCAGATAGAATGTCTCTTGAGCTTTCATGGATGGAGATTTTTTTTTTTTTTTAAATTCGGATCCTGCTGCATCCCAAACATAGATTCTAATAGGGGCAGATCTAGGTGTTACAAGTTTTGTACAGATCCTTCTTAGTGATGAGATGAGAGACGACAGTCCTTTTGGGTTCTGAATTCGGATTATTTTTTATTGAAAAGTTCAGTAGCAGAACAGTTAAATATAAATGACCAATTCAGATATAGAAACACTTGATAACTCACTCCAGGATAAGCAATTGAATTCGTCATTGGAAAAGTTCAGAAGTCTTTCTATGATTTTAGAGGATGAACTGAGCGGAATCAGGTTTTTAAATGAACAATTGAATCACGAAGTCGAAATTGGAAAGAACCAGTTGATGGAAGGGTTTTTTTTTTTTTTTTTTAAATCTTCTACTAGTATGAGATTTATCAAATGGGTGCCTTTGTCTCAGTGAATGCAAAGTAACCAAATAGCATAGAAGCCAAATACGTTTATCAAATTCCTTTGTATAATGAGACGTGCAGTCCTACGTCTTGGCCATTGGGCCAACCAAAAAAAAAAAAAAAAAACAGAGACGTCTAGCATTGAAGCATTATCACTATCATGATCATCAACCTTCACCATAGGTCCCAGCACCAGTTCATTGTTTCTTTTCATCCCACCCATCTCATTAAACAACTACCTCAAAACACCCTTCTTATCCATCACCTATCTCATTGCCCATCCACTCACATCACAAGCACATCACCACTCAACACATGACCAATTCTCTTCAGTACAACTACACCTATTCACAGGGGGCCCTAATTGAAAATGAAAATTATAATACAAAAAGCATTCTAATGTCAAAAGCATATTCAAAAAGCATGTATTTCATGCTTGTTTGAAAATGTAAATGAAAATTATGATCCAACACATGATCACAATAAGCATGGAACATTGTACGTAAATACATATTCTGAATTTTGTCTGCTTCAATAGATGCACGCAGTACAGTTTCTAACTTTTCCATGGCTACTATCGAACTGCTCCTTTCTTCCATTCACTTTTCTCTTTCAAGTGATGATGAATTAGCTTCAGAAAGTTGTAAATATGACCTTTCTTCCTTCCACCAGTTTTAGAATGATTTGTTTTTATATGTAAAAATATGATCACTACAAGAGAGATAGGAAGAAAAAGCAGAAGGTCAGACTGTTTAAATTTGAAAATCTTAATCCACAGTAGGACCCACTGAATCTTAGGCTCTTGTACAATCAGGCTGCAACTAGTACATATCTTGGCCATTCAATGCTTTTCTTTTTGTTGCTAGACATCATTAGAGAAATCTTCCATTGATGGTGATTCCAGACAGTTCAACTATTGAAGGAAAGAAAGGGAGCAGACTTGTAAATGCAAGAATTGATATGGAGAGCATCATTACTTTCACAGTTAAAACAAAAAAACTAGTTTTTATCCCTCCTTTTTTTTTAAGTACATCCTATATCAGAACACCGATCAACACGGTGAGGGACATACCTAAATGTCATATCCACAAAAATCAATAACCAATCATATATATAAATCTGCTTTGAAATTGACAAGATGGTGAAAAAATTGCTTCTTATGAGACTATCAAGAATAGTTAAATGTTCTCTCATCTCTCATCACTAAGTAGAATACATACAAAGCAGATCAATTTAACTCGAAAACCAAAACCACATACATACAGAGTGGGATCGTCGATCATAAGTGGTAGAGGGCTAACGGAGACGTCAACAGATCTATAAAATCCTTTACCTATTATATAATATTTGTTAAATAATTCAACCTCCTTGATAAAAGGTATACCAAAGAGGTCAAGGATGGAAGTACCAAAGTAGAAAACAAAGAAGTGCAACCTGTCTAAAGATTTGGCTTTGGATAGACTAGAATGGAGCTGACTCAACATAGTTGCCATGAGGCTTTGATGATTATGATGAATGATACCTTCTGGATCACACCACTTCATCTTAGCATTGTGAAATTCACATACTCACAATGTTGTCTAGGGGCCACTTTCTTTACCACAATTTTACCATAAGCCACTTTTTTTACCTCATAAAATTGAGGTGAAGTGTGGTAGAGTAAATGCAAGACAAATAGTAAGCACTTTACCATTCTCTACATTACTTTACCTCATAGCAACCAAGTACAAAAATTACTTAACCACATATTTTATCTCGCCTTTACTATTGACATAAAATTTACTTCACCTTAACCACACATGCAAAGAAATATGTCCAAGGGTCATCTTTGCAAGTTTTGTTCTTCCACTCCATCCAATTCAACTTCAAGCTGGCAGGAACTTTACAAAGTTGCATGTTTTTCCTTGCTACTTCACTCAAGATCTACCATGTTCTCTCTTTCTCCCTTTTTTTTTTTTTTGTGATTAGCCAAAAAAACCAATTCATTAAATCAAAAGGATTTACATGAACAATAAAAGAGAGAAAAAATAAAGGAAAGCAAGACCAAGCATCATTACCAAAGTAGAAGAACCCAACTACGTTGGCTCCTCCCACCAGGCCAATCATTAGCTAATGCTTACCAGCAAAAAGAAAACCTAAATCAAAGTTAGTAAGGCACCAACAAGAGCAAAAGCAACAAATAAAACCCAAAAGCAAGAAATAAAGGACTATAAAGTCTACAATTGAGGCTAACTACCCGAGATGAACACCAGCAAAGGAAAAAGCTACAAGAAGAAATGCCAGCACCCACCACCCCAATAGAGTCCACTACTGAACCACTAGAGGCCCGGTCAAGATACACCTTGCATTACACCTTGTCAATGTTAAAAAAACACATCATCTAAGGATAAGGAAATAAGCTTGTTTGAGTTCCTAGTCCAATTAGCCAATCGAACCTTGACAACGTTAGCGACATAACCCCAATCTGGTTGAATCTCTTTGAAAATAAGATGGTTACACAAAGACTATACTAACCAAACAACTGTTATGGGACTCAAAATCCATAATCTGCCTTTTTCCCCTCCCCAAATCGGTGTGCTCTAGCCACTCAACAAGTTTGGAAATGACTTAGGCATGATAACCCCACCAGTTGTGTATATCAGCCTAAAGAAGCCAAACCTTGTAACAACGAAGCAGTAAGTGTGTTAAGGATTCTTCATCACCCAAGCAAAAAGGGCATTTGCAATCCTGAGAAGCCTGAAGCACACCAAGGTACTTCAAATGGGCTTGAGTTTTCAATCTACCCATCCATGCCAACCACCCAAGCATTTGTACTTTCAACGGAGCCTCCTTAATCCAAATAAGCTTCCAATTTTACACCTCACTACCCGATCTTCGCAACATCCAAGCTCTTGCGTCTATCATCGTATAACTGCCAGAGGAATTAGCCTACCAAATCGTGTAATCTTCCTTCTCCTGGTTCAAAACAGGTTGAGTAGGTAAAGATTGTAAGAGTGACTTCAACTGGTCTTCTTCCCATAATAAAAGGTTCCTCCTAAACGGCACACTCCACCTGGAATCTAACCTTGGATGGTTTCAAAACTCAAAAACAGTTCCATGCTTATTAGAGCATATTAAGAAGTCTTGGAAAAGTTACTACTAGTGATTTGTTCTCCACCCACCGATCCACCCAGAATTTTACTCTCGAGCCGGACTCCACCTTGATGCAAGCGTTCTCCTAAAAGAATTGGAGAAGCCCATGTGATCAAGTGACCTTGAAAATATCCTTCCATATTTAAGAGGCCGACTACCCATGAGACTCCTGAAGATCCCACAAATTATCATCTATTCCATACAATTCATAGAAAACCTTCCTCCATTAAGAGGATTTATCCACAGCAAATTTTCACCACCACTTAAGGAGTAGAGCTTTATTCAGATCCTTGATATTGATAATGCCTAAGCCACCTTGGCCTCTACTTTTGGTCACAGTGTCCTACTTAATCAAGTGTAGTTTCTTTACCCCCTCACCACCACGCCATAAAAATTTTACTTGAAGCCTATCTATTTCCATGGAGATCCCTTGCGGAATTCTGAAGAGAGCGAGGAAATAGATTGGGATGGGGGACAAGATCGACTTAATAAGAGTAAGTCGACCCCCAATAGAGAGCACCTGCATCCTCCATGGAGACAGCTTGTTTTATATTTTGGAGATGATAGGATTCCACATGTTTAGTGTCACGCCCCCAAAATTGGGCCGGATCCAAACCCGGTTGCAGGGGTGTGAGAATTGGGGCCAATTAAAATTTTTCTAACATAAACAGTATGGGCCCCAATTCCGGGTGGATCGAAGTCCTTCGTGAGGCTATGCTTGGTGATCAGGCAACCATAATCACAAGGGGAACTGAAATTCATACTCATCGCAGATGAATATCACATAACAACCATGTAACAAATCTCATTAATAACGAAATCAATGTCAAATGCTTTGAAGCATAACAATTAAGATTATAATTTCAAAACAAATAAACTTAAAATTAATAACATAATAGCCCAAACATGGCCTTATTACATAATCTAAGATTTTCGATCTCTACACCACACTAGGACACCTCAGATGATGTTATCGGTGCTCCACTCAACAACTCCGCCATCTGGCGAAATTTCCTGCGTCGCTTAACCCTTCTGTTCGGCATCGGTAATGAAACCTAGACACCAAAAGTAGTGGGTCAGATTGACATAATCCGGCAAGAGGGTGAATTGCAAGCAACGAATTAATCAACTGAATTAAATAATATATTCATTATGAACCAAAATAAATCAGATGCACACTCCAATGGCATGAATGCACAGAAACGAGTATTCTCGCGGATAAATATACAGAAACATGTAATCCCGCATACAGATAGCAGAAACGGATAATCCCGCATACAGATAACAGAAACGGGTAATCCCGCATACATATAACAGAAACAGGGTAGTCCCGCAGATAATAACAGAATCGGGTATTCCCGCAGATAATAACAGAATCGGGTATTCCCGCAGATAATAACAGAAATGGGTAATCTCGCAAATAATAACAGAAGGCACAGCTGTGTGCTATGATCCATAGTACACGCTGACCTGATGGCGTACGTCCACCTCCGAACTGCAGTCGGTTAGATATATATATATGCATATTGACAAATACATATATATACCAATGCAAAATGAACCATAATATGACACCCTTAATCCCAGTATTCAACCAATATCAATTGAGTATTTAGACTTTTAAATTTAAAAGTGTATTATGCATGGGTGTCAATTCAAGTTTTTTGAGGGTAAGCACTAAATCCCTAACGGTCATAGTTGGTTAAATATACACATGAGAACCAACTCTCTATCACAATGAAAATATAAGTCCACGATGTCGATATACTACTTTTGGTGCCTATCATGTAGTGCATTCCGAACCTCACATTCTCATTCTGCATTTAGTATAATTCTCATATGAACATTCAACTAACTTTTCTAAAAAGACATAATTCGTCAAAACCGATTAGGTATATTTAATGTGTTTTACAAATTGGATAAAAGATGCTAAATTACAAATCCAAATTTAAATCAAGTTATGATAAAAAAAGGGAAAGGGAATAATTAATTCCCTGTATCTCATTGTTGTTTATAAATACATTTTATTATTTTAAACCGAACCAAAGGTACAAATCTCGGATCTCAATTTGAAATCTAACTCAAATTAAAAATCCCAATTAAAATTATAAATACATTCTATTTAAGATTTAATCACTACCGAATACATCTTAGTTGATTTCAAATCGACCTAGATATACATGAATCAAAATTACAAAATCCTCAATTAAATTGATAAATAATCATAACAAAATTTCTAATGACATTAACTTAACTTAATTTAATAAAATCATACCTTTATTCATATACTATACCATTAACCAAATTATAACCCTTAAACCTTATAATTATCACTCCACAATTCTAATTATTTTATTCATACAAAAATATATATTATTTTTTTTCTAAAAAAATTGGGTCGAAACTGTGCAGGCCCAGCTCAGCCACAACTGGGCCAGCAGCAACCCGGGCCGGAGCTGCTGGCCCAGCTGTAGCCAGGCCCGCCTACCTGGCTGGCTGGCAACGGTTGCGCTACTACAGTTCTTTTATTTTTTTTATTTAAAAAAAAACAAGTTTAACTTATTAAAAGAAAGAAAAAAAAATAAATTGTTCTATTGATCCCAAATCAAGATATTAAATCAAAACAATGGAATCATGCAATAGTTCAAACCCAAACGAAGAAACTCTACAAAAGCATATTAACCAACATGTAACCAAAATATATTACAAATAATCATAAGTCATTTCTTACAACTATCCACTTGCTTGGATTTTGAAGCCAAAAGTAAATCCGAATAACAAACTTGGAAGATCCAACCTTTGTTTCCCTCCGGAGAGCTTCTAGGGTTTGGTTGAAGAAGAAAGGAATAGGATCCGAGAATGGGGAAAATCCTAAGAGTTTATATTGAGAGGGGGTTTTTCTAAATTACAAGGAAGGGCTCCCTACTTTCTAGTAAATTTTACGAAATTTCAAAAAGAGTCTATTGGCCTAAAAGGGTCAAATAACATAAACCCAAGGCCCAAAAGTGATTACTTAGCCTATATACCCTTCTCAACCCAACTAAAACCCGATGGACTGTTATGACCCAAAAATAAAAATTCGGAGCATGACATTTAGCCTCCTAGGATTGGCCCATGATATTTAAAAGGGAGGATCTCCCCTCTGCAATTTAGAATGGTAGCTAATTTTTCCAAAACCAAATTTGACACACCCACACCACAGATTTTGCTTTTGGAGAAATTAATCTTCAAGCCTGACATGATTTCGAAACGTCATAGTACTCTTTTTATATTAAGCACCTCCTCTGCACTAGGCTCGCATAGGATCACTGTGTCATCGGCAAACTGTAAATGGGTAATGGAGGAGCCATTGCCACCCACTGAAACTCCTTTGATGAAGCCTTCTTCTTTAGTTCTTTTAAAAAGCCAA
The DNA here is from genome assembly GCA_037013555.1 of Sextonia rubra. Lineage (NCBI taxonomy): Eukaryota > Viridiplantae > Streptophyta > Magnoliopsida > Laurales > Lauraceae > Sextonia > Sextonia rubra. Next base: position 28,930,903 of record JASUAD010000018.1, read on the forward strand.
TTCAAGCCTTCCACCACTAAAAGAAAGAGAAAAGGAGACAGGGGTTTCCCCTGTCTTAATCTTTTATACATTACGAATTCTAAAGAAGGCGAAAAATTGATCGAAATAGACAGCCTATTGAGAGAGATACACTCCTGAATCCAATTCCTCCATCTAACCCCAAATCCCATTTGCTCCATCATATTGCAAAGAAACCCCCAATTGACCAAATCATAAGCCTTTTGGAAATCTAATTTTATAAGAATGTCCTTTTTTTTTGCTTTTCATCCATGAATAATTTTGTTAGCAATCACAACACCATCTAAAATATTCCTGCCTGCCACAAACTTGGATTGCTCCAGTCCAATGATTTTAAGAACTACCCTTTTAAGCCATTGAGCCAATACCATAGCCAAAATTTTATAGGTTGAACCAATGAGGCTAATGGGCCGAAATTCCTCAACTTTGTTTGGGTTCTTGCATTTCGGGATCAAAGCAATAAAGGTAGACTTGAAGCATTTGAGAATCTTCTTGTTTAGAAGAATTCATCCATAAAACCCATTATGTCCTCTTTAACAAATCCCAACATTTTTAAAAAAATTGAGGATTAAAACCATCGGGGCCAAGAGCTTTATTCCCATCAGCACTTTTAAGCACAGAAAATACTTTCTCCTCCGAAAAAGCCCTTTCAATTGCGATTATGTCCAGGGCTCATCTCTCCTTATTAACCACAGTTTAGAAAACCAATGTTCTGCAAATTTTGGAAATGGTTTTTAACCCCCACTTTGATGCTTGAGGGATCTTTAAGCCGCACTCCATTGACTAGAAGTTGATTGATAAAATTCTTGTTTCGCCTTTGGGAGGCAAAAATATGACATGGTCTCTCTTTCTCCTAGTATACTTCCACCAGTAAACCTTTGATTCAACTCATAGAGGTGGATAACAAATTAGCACTCCATTATGCTGCCTAAGAAAATATATGGAGTTGTAGGAATTAGAGAGCGAGCGAGCTTTGGCATGAGACGGATCCAAAGTTAGGCTTGGCCAAGCCCCACTTTGGATTGGAAAATTGATGGAGAGGAAGGAGATATGTTGGCGTGGAGTGGAATGTTGGTGTAAAGGCAGAGTGAATGGTGAATGGGCTGGTGTGTGAGAGGAGAAAGGGAGTGGATGCAGAGACCCTCCATAAGTCCACTTTGGCTTTATAATAATGGCCACCACTTGATTTTCTTTCATCATCACCCTTTCTAAATTTAAGATGGGCCATATGAGTGAGAAGGAAAGTAACATTCGTTTATTTATAAGTAAGCCACTTGATTTTGATTTGGTTTCCTCCCACTCATCAGGACACATGACACTCTCTAATAATTCCTAAACATATCATCCTTACTATTTTCAGCCACATGTCTTTGTTGTATCTTGAAAGGAATGTGGGCCATGTGGGTATTATGAGAAAGATGGGTAGTGTGGATGGGTGTCCAACGTCCATGTTGCATAGATTTTTTTCCTTTCTAATCATCTATCATTCTTTCAATTTATCTCTCTCTTATCTTTCCATAAATTTTGGAGAAGTATGAAGTAAACAAATTGTTGGCCGTGCAACCCATTAGATAAGCTAGGCTGGAACGTCCTTTCCTGAAAGGATTTCTCCTTGATTTTCTCGAATGCAAGCTTGTTTCCTCTTTGACTTATTCTCTCACTTATATTTGGATTTCTTTGAAGATAATTCAAAAGATATTCTTTGCACTTGCTTCATGTGCAATCATGCATGATAGTGGGGTGCACTAGATATCACTTCTCTTTAATTCTTCAATGTGGGTCCCTTTTTCTTTAATTTTCTTACACACAAAAAGTGACATTTAATTAATTTAATAAATTTGACCAAGAATAAAAAATGTATGGGCCCAATTAACATAAAATGATATAATAAATTCACACCTTCGATGATGATTTGTCTAGAGTAAACTAATGATGATGAGAAATTATATCAGTTCATGTGAAAATAAGAATTTGAAAAACCTTCTAAAACTAGAAATCCAAAATTGGAAAGTTTGGTGATTTTAAATGAAAATGATTATTTTTCAAAGAATTTTGCAGGAAAACACAATAATGATTCTGAAAACTATAAAAATATATTTTTCACATAAATAAAGAAATTTCTAATGAATTAGTCATTAAAATCTCCTAAAATAAATATGAAAAGATGCACTTTTAAGTACTTGTCAAAAGCATCTGCTATCTTCAGACATATCATATAAGAAATTGGAGGTCACATACAAATACAAAATAAACAAGAACAGACAACTAACAAGTGCAGGAAAATATAAGACATACCTTCCTCATCCATAGATAATCAAAATCTCAAAGGTATGCACTAGCACTAGCACTAGCACTAGCAATTCTAATCTTTGTCAAAATGGATTAGCTGTTTTCTTGAGCATCTCATAATCAACAAGACCCATTTGGAAATTCAGTAAAAAGAATTTATTAAAAAGAACTGCCAAAACATGTTGTGATCAAGTAATTCATAGCCAGCAAGTTCAATGGATTCAACCTGTCGATTCATCAAGACTGTAAGCTAGGCATAGACTCAAAGTAAATTGATGTTCCTGATACGCGTCTTTTAGAATTCATGAATCCATGAGACAGACGCCCTCCATGAGGTAAGTCCAAACCCTAATATGTAACAAATACAAGAGAGATGGCTCCTAACAGTTTGTAATTTTGTTATGTGAAGAAGGGAGAAATGAAAAGTGTTAGATCTAATAGGATTTGTAAAAAAACATCAAACCTAAGGATCTAGATTTATCCATTAAACAATATATGATCTCAAAGAAAATAAATACGCACTTTGCGCCATGATCTTAATGATGAGTAAATCGTGATTCTCAAATTGAGTTTTCTCCTATCTCCCTTATCACTCACACGAAGATGAGTGAGAGTTAATAGGTACTTTTCAGATCTTGTGAGTTTAGAGAAAGGACCGGAAAACCACTTTTATAAATAAGCAGAGATTTTTTCCCATCAAATAAATCTATTAAAGGTAAGTTTTCTTAATTTTCTCAAAGACTAGTCAAACAAGATTTCTTAATTAATTGATTGAGCTTACTAAAATTGAATTCAAGTTATATTTAGTAAAATCAAAAACTAAAAGGGGAAAGCATCTTAAATTAGTGGGTTCAAGCTATGGGCTCCAAAAATATTAGACATGTGGTCATAAGGACCACATACGTCCAACAAAAGGTCATTTGGATGTATTCAAAATTGTAGTTGCTTTATATCTTTTGACATAACGTATGTTTGCATTGCCAAATTCTAAAAAAAAAATTACACATTCTGCTTGTGTTTGAACTTCGAAAGGAGTTGGGAATTAAAAGTTCACCAAACTCTCTTACGGAGACGTCAGGAATCAAAACAAAGTATAATGTGGGATGAGGTCCTGAGGAGGGCCAAAACACACTACAAGAAAATATACATACAACATCCAACTTTTAGTAGGGGTTAGTCAAAAGGGCTGCTATAAGTCACTTATAGCGGTCTTACAGTCTGTTAAAAATTTAATTCTACAGGCGGCCACTAAAATGGCCCTCACTAAAACTTGTTTTTAGTGGCGGCCACTAATATAGCCCTCGATAAAACATATTTTTAGTTGGGCCATTCTAGGGCCCGCTAGAAGTCATCTATAGGGTCAAAAAACCTAGAATCCTTCTTTGCAAATCGTCTCCTTTCTAAAGTTTTTCTTCGAATTCCCAAAAACTTCCTCTTCTCTTGATTCTCCCTTCACTTCAAACGAAAACTGCATGGCTCTCCATTTCCCACTTTCTTCTTCTTCTTCTTCTCTCTCTCTCCCCTAAAACCCTAACCCAAAAACTACTAAAGAAAAATCCAATATTTCTTCCATGGATCTTCTCTTCTTGCAGCCTTTGCTATGAAATCTGCATAGCTTCTTCAAATGAATTGTCTTCTTACTTCTTCATCCATGTTTTTGCCTCTCTCCAATCGATTTCAGCTGCTTTTCCCAGAAGAATTGAAGGTTCTCAGAACTTCATTCTAGGTGGATTGATTATTCATCATCTCTCTTTTGATTTGTATGATGCATGTTTTTTTACGAATTTTTTGCCTTTTATTTTGGTTTTTTATACTCTCCATTGTCGGTTCTATTGTGATTTTTGATTTTGTGGACTAATCAAAATCTAGTCCCGATGGACTGCAAGAAACTAGGGTTTTGAAATTTGTCGATGGTGTTAGGTTTTTGTTTGGTCTCGAATTCATCTTCTCTTATGATGCAATCTCTTGAATTTTATCTCTGGTCGTTGTTTGTTTTTCTTTCCATGCAGTTGTTTAGGTGTTCTTCATAAAAATTGTTGTCAAGTGGGCGCTTTTTTTTTTTTTTAATGATTCCTTTTTGTGCAAATGTGAATTGGGGTTATATCGAAATGGTGATCTGCTTCATGAAATTGATGTTTGAGTCCACTATCCTGCACACACCTCTATTCTGCACCACCCCAGAATCCCACATTTCGCCATCTATGTTGAACACAACCTTTCACAAAAACATCCCTTCACTGCCAACACCCCCATACCCTCTCATCACAACCTAACTGAACCCGGCCTCTTCACTGTGCCAGTCCACTTAGTTCGCCCAACCCCATATTCCACTTGCTGCCACACTCCATACTAGTATATCCTATATTCTGTCCGATTCTCTTCTAAGTTATTTATGTCATTTTGCATTTAGTTTAATCTTGTGTTAAGATCATACACATAACATGCCTATGTGTGCCTTATACATATATATATATATTATTATTATTATTTATTTGATCCTGAGCATCTCACCGTTATCCTTTAATTGGCAGTGCTCATCATTGTATTCTTCATCATCCTTATCATTACAAAATAAATATATATATATGTATAAAACATAAAATGGGTGGAGGAGTTGTTGGGTTGGTCTCGGTTATGATGGTAGCAATGTGTTGTGTTCAATGACGGTGATGATGTGGGGTTGTGGTGATGAGTGAAGTGAAAATGGTGTGGAGATGGTGACGGTTTGTGTGGCAGGGAAGATGGTGTGGGATGCTGGGTTTCAATGATGAAAAAGATGAGGGTAATTTAGTACTTTTACAAATTTAGTTAACGGACATTCATAAAAATGAGGGTAATTTAGTTCTTTTATAAGTTTCGTTAACAGACATTCATTCTGCACTTTAGCTATGAGTTTAGGTAAGGTTTAGCGCAAAAGTTAAAACTACGAGGGTCACTTTACAAGCAAATTTAAGTATAGGGAGTACGTCGTTATTTTTTCTAATATATGTAATTCGGTTTGAAGAAAATGAGTGTTTGTCTATGCTTTCTCTTTGAATTATTTTCAATCAAACTCTAAAAATAGTGGATAGTTGTCTCTCAATGGATGTTCATTCTTTCAAGTGAATATATCGAAGGAAAGAGATGAAATGGAGAAAGGGCATTGGTTATTAGAGCCCATTTGGATTTGTATATGGATAAAATGAGTCCGGATCCTGAGTAGTGGAGATTCTACTCATAATCTCAATTCGGAGAAAAGAGGTGAGGACATTGCCTGGTGTAAAAATTAAGAAACTCAAAATGACAATTTGTCAGGTAGAATTTTCAGCAATATATGAAATCCTGTTCAAGAGAATTTTCAGTCCCTATAATCCCCAAAAGTGGGGCCATGGATTAAAGGCTCCATCTAAAATGATGGAGGATTCTTGTAGGAGAAAATTGCTTAATTTCTCAAAGCGTGCTCTTCATGACAGGCGGCCCAAAATAACTCAAGTTTTATGTGTTATTGGATAAAAATAAAAAGCTTTCAATATACACCTCACCATTTCCACATTTCCCTTCTACCGACTCCAAAAATCTTCAAATGTGGAGCGGTCTAGTTGAGCCATTGACAGTTGGAGAAGGTTGTGGTGTTTGGATAAATGGAACCTGGTTCTTACCATTGTTGGATTTACATGTAAGGAAGCCCAACAAACATACAAATTAGAAACAAAAAAATTTGGCCCTCTAAGGTTTCTATTTTTTTTATTACCCAAAGTATCCTTCGCAAGCTCAGCCTTAAGACCTTTGACTTCCGACTCACCAAAGTTTCAATCAAGCTTCTTATTCAAACATGATCCACATGTCTTCATAGCGAAAAAAAAAAAAAAAAAGAAAAAAGAAAAGATCTACATGTCATAATGTTATATAAAATAGTAACTTTTGATCAATTCAAGGGACCACTATCTTTTTATTGTTTTCCTATCCATGGAACCACCAACTCTAGAGATAATAGTGAAATTTGGGGACCATGGCCCTGCGCAATGCCCTCTTGGCTCTGCCATATGCTTTAGTCTTCCAGCTTTATTGTCTTGAAGAACCTACATGCAATAAAAAAGAAAACAAAGGGAGTGAATCACTTGTAAATCTTGTATTTAAATTTTAATAACTTGGATTTTAATTTGGGGACCCTAATTTTGGATGGTATATATTAAATAGGTAAGGCCCACTAATGGGATCTAAAGGATTGTTTTCAAATAACTGTCTAAGGTCTGGTGGGCTCAAAGGACTTAATTGTTTTTATTAGATTCATAAGATTTCATCAGATCTAATAAGATTGCAATATATTATAATAACGGGTATATCCAAATGTACCTTAAATGAAACTTCGATAAAATTAAAATCCTTATAAAATAGCTGATTTTAGTAAAACATTGAGATTTCTTGATGAGTCCACTTGAATTTATATATGATTGATAATTGAAAAAAAGGAAACAATGATACAGAATGAATATACTTTTCTTGAGTAACTTCCATTCTCAGCTTTTGAACTTCCATTTCAAGTTGAGCCATGTAAGCCTGTGGCATAGAAGTGGTCAGTGAGTATTAAGAAATTCATGCAAACGAGATGCTTGGTCTAGTCCGTTCCAATCTGCAAGTTTTTTATGGTTAATTGATAGGGAACAGGAGAATTCACCACTTGCTAGAGATGAAGGGGCATTGCTTCACAACTGAGAAATAGTGGGGCCCAGTGTTCACCACCACTATCCGTTGCCAAAGTTATATTTTAATGACATAAATTGAAGAGTTTTTTTTTTTTTTTTTGCCCATTTCAAATACAATATTTTAACCAAAAAAAAAAAGTTACGAGACTAAAACTAGTTAGGGGCAGCAAATCTGATTTGACCAACTAACCTGACCTGCATTTGACCCACATAACCCAACCCACTATGTGTATCGGTCACAAGTCAGGAAAACTTGACTTGAACAGGTCAGGTTAATCCACGTTAACTCCCCTTATCTATTTAAATGGCTTGGTTTAGTGTCAACCCACATATCTAAACTCAACCAAATAATCCGGTGACTTATTTTGGTATTTAGAATAGTCTATTTTATAGGGAATGACGTAATTAAACTTGTGAGGTTGGGTTTTTTTTTTGTTTTCTTTTTTTTGTTTTTGCTTCTTTTTTTCTTTTTTTTTTGTTTTACCGGTGACCCAACTCAAATATATTTTAGTTTAATGGACTGGGTTTGGACTAATATTCTACAGGCTCGATCAAGGTAAATGGGTTGATCTGTTTTGAATGGGTGTTAGGCATGTTATATTGGGTTGACCGACACTAGGTACAGGTTGAAGTTACATGACAGATTTAATTTAACAGATGGGTAAAACATGGGTTGGACTTCAAACCGTAGATATCCATTAACAATCAGATCACCTGTCTTGATCGACACAACCTATTTGCCACACCTAACTAAAACAAAGGTGTCAAAACCCTATCTTTCTTGGCTCAAGTTTGCGAGGGTCCTTTTCTCATGAGCTTAGCTCAAGTTAGTTTCTGCTCTTCCTAGCTCGAGTCGAGCACAATGTTGTATAGTGTGGAGTGTATATACTGTAGTTTTCAGAAAGTAGTTCAAAGGAATAGAGTGCTAATTGCATTTAATATACATCATATCAAACTTATTTTCATTGAAATATCTTGAGAAACAAAGAAACATAATATCATCACCACCATTATTGTCATTGTCATTTCATTCTCAACATATGAATTCGGGGTCAACCGCAGTAGCTTATATTCTACTATAATGGGATAAGATATAGGAACTTGAGACAATCATATGCTGATCAGACCATACTGACCTTGCTAACCATTTGATTGATGTGGGGTTTGCTTCAAAAATCCAAAGCTTCCATGTCAAATCCTCGTTTTATTCTATATATTTAACATATATTGTAGAATATATGGGCAACATGTAACATGTTATATGAGTGGTCCAACTAGGTTGAACTTGAGCTATTGTATCGAGGTCTAGTTCATCCAAAACCACTCCCCTTTAATTTATCATTGCAACTTTTCAGTCCAATTATTGAATCGTCAGGGCTTATCAAGATTTTATTAAGTGAGAAATAAATAAAACTAAAAATAATACCAACTAAATATGAAATTCTAAACTGCCATTGGTCTTTTTTAAATCTCTAAATTGTAACTTTTAGAACATTATTTTAAAATTAAACCTTTGTTTATGTAACTTTAATTATATTTTTATTCTTTTTTATTCTTTAAAACTTTTTATTTCTAAAGTATTTCATTTATTATAATCTCGTGGTATTGTCACAATTTGACTTTTTTGAACCACCGATTGGACTAGGTTTGACTAAACTTTAAGCCTATAGCACAACTATTTGTCTGATTTCTAAAGCATTGCAAATATAAACAGCACGCATCCAGCTTTCAATATCATATAATGAATTTATACTAGTATTTGATTGAAAGCGTTTTACAAGATGACAATGAAACAGAAAAACTGAATTATTTCATTGTGAGAGCACACCATAAAATATTATGATAGGGGCATATTGCATCATATATACCTTTCTTCTTACTCTTTTGTAGTTTCTCTTCGCTGCGCTCAGATTCCTAGTGGCAGTTCCACGTATATTTGGGCGATTTATTGGTATGGGATCACCAATTCGATTATTTGTATTCAGTATCTGATTTTGGGTTTCTAGATGTTGGGAGGTATTGTTATCCCACTGGAATAAGTTTGTTTCTGCACAATATGGAATGGTGGGATACATGGTTTGAAATTGTGATGGAGTAAAGTTTGAAAGCTTTGATGGTAAGGGATGGGTTGTATTAAATCTACTGCATGAAAACTTCTAGACTTTTTTGAAATATTCAAATCTTCATGTATTTTTTTTGAAAATAAGCTAAAAACTTTTTATGTTTTTTAAAATTATCCTTCTAAGATTTCTAAAGACAGTTTGAGACTTTTCAGGTGAAGTGGAATTCAGAATTCCAAAAATAAAACCAAGGAAAAAACTATCATATCAATGTTAGAAATTCGCTTATAAGATATTTATATAAAAAATACATCTAAAGAAAGAAGCCCATGTTTGAACATTAGGTACACCCTCTACATCCATTTGGGTTAGTGCCTGTTGGGCCACCTACAAAGGTCTCCAAACATGACTTTTGTTTGGTTTTTAAACGTATGGCAAGCCAACAAAGTTTGTGAAGCCACCCCAAGGGTTTTTATATATAGCTACCTACAACAAATTATGTCCATTTGAAAGTTAATCCATCTAATGTTATGAAATAGATGATTGAAATAGGACTATCAATTCTATTTCCTTGCTTTGAATGATTTGTAGTTTCTAATGGATTTGAGTTCTTATGCAAATTATTATATCACAAAACTATCTTATAGTTTTGCTGTCCCAGTGTGTTACAACCTACTCACATGTCTAGTTTAAGAAGCAACAATAAGCATCTTGCTATAAAAGTGGTATATAAGTGGGCTCAAATAGTCTTACTATGATTCTAACATGGACCCCAACCTCGAATATCTCCAGTTGATCTATTAAAATTTTGGGTATGGTCTAACCCAATTACAACCCTAAGAGGCCGTCTAACGTTTAAAATGCATTTAGATTGTTATCCAAGCAACAATATGAAAAGAATAATTTGAGACAATGCTTATTACCTGAAAGGCTTTCCTTCATTTTTTTATTTTTTGACTTTTTGGCCCTTATCCCACCATATAGTGGAATGTCGGGTATATCACACAATATTGTGGGATGTTATTCCTTGCATCTTTTTCCTATGACTTCCAAGCAGGAGAGAGTACTTATGCAGTCTGTAAGTCAAATGTGGAAGCTTTTACCCTATTGTCCTTTATAAGGACTTCGGGTTGGCTTCTTAAAGGTTTTAGGGGTGCTCCTAAGTATGTAGTTTTTTAGATTATAAGCAAACACACAATACGCAGTGGAAATAAAACAAAGTAAATAAGAAACTACCATAAGAAGACACGATGTTTACATGGAAACCTAATATGGGAAAAAACAAGAAATCCAAACTTAACCAACAATCAAGCACTATGAATCTCGTAGTGCAAGATGTTATACTTACAACCCTTATCCGATGTTTGCACAACCTATAGACTATGATTCTTCTTGCACAGATTCACTTTGTCACAACCTCCTACCGCTTACTACAATAGATCCAATCAACTAGATGCCTTCTAAATGTTATACTCGACTCCTTAGATGATCTTCCACAAGAGATGTAAAAGACTTAAAGTTACAAAACAAAGCTTCAGTACTTTTTTCTGCAATGGATGCTTTAGAGAAGAAAGGTTCTCTTAATAAGATATTCTGGACTTAGAATAATAAGAAAATAATGAGAGATATATCTTAGAGTTAAGAGAAACACTGATACAATAATGACTTCAATGGCAATATGTGTAGGGCCTAAATAGGTTTATGCTTTTATTTAGTAATTATATGTCATTAGATTTTATTTTATTTCATGAGTTGTAATTGGGATCTATTTTTCTATATTATTTAGTTTCCTAGGTTGATTAGATTTCTTAGGCAGTAAGTATGCTTTTATTATATAAATGGCATTGTAGAGAATGATTTTCCAGATTTGATTATTAAATAGAACTGTGAGCTTTATCCCTGGAGGTGCATCTTCGTATCTAGAAGTTTTTTTGACGATTAGAATTGTCCTCTAGCACATGCTTCAACACCTACGCAGCCCTAACCTTAGGGCTTACATCAAATACCCTTTAAATAACCTACAACTTGTGCCTAAGGATACTCCTTGTAGAACTCAAATTACTAATCTTAGCACAAATAAAAAACAATTCCATAACAAGAATGTGGGTTTCTGCTGTCAGCGCACTCGAGCTCAAGTGATTGCCTGCTCGGGTGTAGTCTTCACGCATATTGTTATTTGCTATTTCTTTAGTCAGGCTTGAGCGTGAACATTAAGGGCTTGAGCGCGGTTACTTCTGTCTAGGCCTGCTCGAGTGCTGTTACCCTGTTTTTCTGTTTTTCTTTTCTTTTTTTTATTGCTTTAACTTTTTAGGCGATGCGAATCACAGTTCATCTAAAAAAAATATAAAATACAACTTAATGGACCTAAAGTTTTGTCCGACCCATTAATAAGGCAACATACAAAAACATTTCACTTCTATTTTTAAATCTTATAGAAATATCTTTGAGGCAGTAAAGCATGTTCATGATAACTTAAACACTTTAGCAGTTTTATTGAGGCCTACTTTTTTAGGGCAAGTTACCTATGCTTATTCTTTGTAAGCAAACATGCAATAGAGTAGGCAACACAGAAAGAACTTGTAAGGGCAGGTGTGGAGATAGAGTAGGCTAAGTATTAGAGGTTTGGAGTCTTGTTGTAATGAGTTGCCCTGATTTTTTATAGAGCCGAGGGATTTCATGCTTGTCTCTAGGATTTTCCTAGTATTGGTTGTTATTAAATTTCCTTAGGCAACATTCATGCCAAAACGTCGATGTTTTAGTAGAGGTTTAAGACATATTTCTTTTTAACACCGAATCATTCCTCTTGGAATTCGAACTCATGTCCAGTTAGCTCTGTTATCGTATTAAATCTCTTTAAATAACCATTTCTACTAAAACCTCAAGGTGTTAATAGAGACAGTAGAAATACTCTTTAACATTCTCCATCAGTAGAAACCCACTCCTCAATAGTTGTGTAACCTATGGTGGGGATCGGGCAGATAAAGATCTTGAAGGTTTCTCTCATTTCCACCTAGCATTGGAAGTCATGCCCCTTGATTACTTTAGAGAGACAATGGAAATCTCATTTGTCCTATATGTTGGTAGCTATTAAAGAAGACAAAAAAAAAAAAAAGAAAAAAAAAAGCTTTGACCCGGAATCACGCTTCATTTTTTCCCAGTAAACTCATGATGATGAGATATACAAAGTTAAAGGAGTAGATTGGTAGTTTAATTGGTAGAAATTTGAGTGATTCAAAAACATATTCAGATTTGCAATGACCATAAAGGTAATTTATATAGGTATCAAATTTGAAATTGAAAATTTTGATAAAAGAATAAACTTTAGTTTTTAACAGCAGAAGATGAAAATATCATCTCATCTCATATATGATATATGCAGGTTAGAGTCCTGTGTCATATTAATTCCCATGTTCTTTTTTCCAAGTGGAGCAATAGATGTTCATTTTTAAGCCAACCCCAAGTTTTCACAGAGGACAGTAGATACAATTTTGTAGGGAAGGAGCAAAAGTAAAACCATAAAGCATGCAATTGAAAACATTCATAAATTACATTTCATAATGTCATGCATGGCTCTCAACTATCTTGCGGATAATTTAAAACCAGATGGACTTTTCATTATTTCCATGCAAATCACAAACTTGTAAATAGATAGTGGGTAAAAGTTTCCACATCAGACTTGTAAATAGCCGAAGTTCTCTCTTGTTCTTTGTAGTCCAAGGGAGAAGACAATAGAAAGGAGAACATCCCACAATATCATGAGTTATACCCAACATCACACAGTATCATGGATAAAGGCAAAAAAATAAAACAAAATCAAAAGTAGAGGGAGGTCCTCCAATGACAATATATTAAATATTTGGTTCCCTCACCATTTTACAAGGATTTAAGGGTACGTGCCACAAAGAATCCCAAACAAAGATATAATACTCGACCTTAATCAATCTTATTTTGTGCCTGGATAGAACCATTAACTCAGGATAAAATAAATATCGATTATGCAGGATAGTACATTATGGAATTTGGTATTCATTTCTTGTAACCCAGTACGTGTCTACTAAGATTTAAAACCATGCTAAAGCTATTACTCAAGAAAGTTTCTTTTTTCTAAAGTGAGCACTAGGAACATATGATCCATTGCCCTAAAGATCACAAGAACAAACAGATGCAGACGCCATGCAAAAACAATGAAAACAACAAGATTCGCTTATGGAGGCAAAGTCTACAATTCCATAATATATATGAATCACTTCTGATCTATTTCAATCTAGTCACATATAGTGGAAAGAACAAAAAATACAACAAGTGATTTATATCACACCATAAACTTTTTTTCTATAAGGGAAAATGAAAAAGAAGGGCCCTAACCCACTTGACCACTTAGAGGATTTTGCTCCCCGCAAAGCTTTAATGCTCCTGTACACCGAATTAGCCTATATGGGTATTCATAACAACTCATGTAACGCACTCTCATAGATTACAACTTCACCCATGTTGTTGCACTTAGTGGCATTGTAACACCGCTGGGCTGTTTTAGAGTTGAGGGTATTTTAGTAATCTTGGCATTGAAAAATGTTGCTTCTACCATTTGTGAAAGTTTTTTTACATTGATTTATGATGTCATATATACAAGACCAACAAAGCCCATTTATAAACATTATTGATTTATGATGTTAAATATACAAGACCAACAAAGCCCATGTATAAAAATTGGAATTTGGGTTGGGGCCTATGGCCGCCCCTTTAACTTATGAAGAACTTATTTTGAGAAAACGACTTCTTTTTCAATTTTTTTTAGGTTTATTGTTGATAAGAGTTTTTCATGTTCATTCCAACTTTTAATATTGAATAAGTTTCTATGGGTCACAAAAACTAGGCTATGACCCAAAAGATCATGATATGATATTGAGCCCTATTAAATTAACAAAAATGCATTGCTCAATAGTCATCAAAAGCCCCCCATAGGAAGATTTTCTAAGGAGATCAGGTTTGCTATTTATAGGAAGAACTCTAAAAATATATATTTATACTGTGTAAAATCCAAATCAATTAAATCTCATATATTTGTGGCAAAAATGGTTCACTCATTGCAATTTTCAGAAAGCTTGTTGTAATCTAAAGATATTTTGTGGTTCATTTGCATCATCATCACCATCATCATTGTTAAAGTCATATATCTATTTTGTTTCCATGTATATATTTGCACGTCTCTATAAAGTTAACTTTAGTTACTATCCCGTACATAGGAACTCATACTGTGTGATTCAATATCCTACTAATTATTTTTTTTAATTCATTTGTTAAGGAAATTGGCCTAAATTTGTCTGGAGAGGTTGCATTCTCAGTTTCAACATTTATACCAGGGAGGAATATATCAGATAATATCCTTCTTGCTCAAGACTTATTGTATAAGTTTCACTTGAAAAAAGGACCTCCAAAAATGACTATCAAGATTGATCTTCCAAAAGCTTATAACAGTACATTATACTTTCTTGAAGGAAGCCTGAAATGTATGAAATTCCCTAATTATATTATCAATTTGATTATGGCATGTGTTACTAAATCCTCCTTTTTTGTGTTAGCAAATGGCAGTACCCATAGATACTTTAAAGGGAAGAGAGGCTTAAGGCAAGGATGTACACTCCTACCATTTCTCTTTGCTATTGTTATACAGTTCTCGTCTCTAAAGATGTCAAATTATGCTTCCTTGGAGCTAATTCCAACTCCCTTTCAAAAAAAAAAAAAAAAATGATGCGTCTGTTTCTCATTTAATGTTTGCTGATTACTTAATTGTTTTTAGTAAAGCCACAACTTATGCATCAATGAATTGGGCAAAAAGTGCTATCTCCTTTTCAAATTGTAACAATGATGATGAAATGACTATCTCAGAAATCATGAATATTCCAAGTTCCAATCTTCCTATGAAATATTTGGAAGTCCCTTTTTCATCTAAGAGAATGAATTTCAATGACTGTCAGCCTCGTATTGTGAAAGTTCAACAAAAGCTTGCATGGTGGAAGTCTAAAGTTTTATCCTATGCTGGAAGAGCAGAGCTGATTAGATCTTCTTTATCCTCTCTTCACCTCTATTGGACAACGGTGTTTCTATTACCTCAAGCAGCTCTTCATGCAATAGACATCGATAGGATTTCTTTTGCAATTGTTGGACATCTAACTATATTCATCCCAATGCTTGGGACTCTATATGCAAACATATTGTGTGTGGAGGTCTTGGAATAAGATATTTATTTGCAGCCTCAAAAGCAGCATTGGCAAGACAGGTTTGGAATGTAGTGATTAACAAAAGGACCTGTTGTAACATATGGGTTAATGCAAAATATTGGCAAACCCAATCCTTTTGGGATATTCAAGAGCCAAGTAATGGGTTAGCAGGCTAGATTGAGATTCTTCATCTTAGACTATCTGTTTTGCCTTATATTAAATTTCTTATTGGTAAGGGGAACTCTACAAGAGTTTGGAAAATTCCATGGTTGGACCGGGGTCAGTTAAAGGATATACTTGGTGATCGGGTAATTTATAATCTAGGAATGGGCAAGGATCTAATGGTTCTTTTGTAAATAATAATGGGTGAAACTTCCCAAATCCTACACCAAATGCACTAATGGACATCTTTCATGACATTCCATTAGAAATTCAGCCTAACCAAAACTTTGTTGATGAAATTGTGAGGATCTTAGATGAAAATGGAAGGTTTACTTTAAAATCATCTTACAACATGGTGAGTGGAGTCCCAAACCAAAAGGAGCAATGGCTGTCACTAATTTGGTTTAAGGGTTGTATTAGGAAGCATTCTCCATGTGCCTTGATGTTTTTCCAAGGGAGACTTAAAACAAAAGATTTCTCAATTCAAAGGAATGTTCTTTGTGACTCTTTCTGTATGTTTTGTGATTGTACATGGGAGACGTCCAACCATATATTGCTTCAATGTAACTATTCTTTGGTTGTTGGGCTCATCTACTGGCACACCTTGATCTGATTCCCATGGCTTGTGATACCCTGCCAGCTATGGTAGAGCCAATCATTCTGAGGATTAATCAACAGCACAAAAGAGGTCAGACCTTGGGAAAACTTTCATATGGTTTATTTGGCAGGAAAGAAATAGAAGGATCTTTACATCAACAAAAGCCAGCTTCAAGCTTCGTCAGTGATATAGTGAAGACTATTCAAACAAGACTTTCTTCTTTTTTGGGCATGAGGTTACCTGATATCATCTTTAGCCATTGAAACTTACTACATGCCTTGCAATTACAAAGCATGGTTAAAAGCCTATCATTCCAAAGGGTGTGCGAATATCAATCTGTACTGTGAGACAATTCCTAGTGGGTATATTATGGACTGACGTTGAAAGGCCAAGTAAAACATCGATCGAACCAACCGTTGATTATTATGGTGGCGTTAATCAATTGTTTACTCTCCTCCCTGATCAAGATTCATGCATTTGCATTGAAGGTAAGAAGTTCTTGAGTCAACTGTTACTGAAGCTGGAATTCTCTCTATGGACGAAAAGATTCAAAATCAGAAAATTGGAAAAGATTCTTTAAAGATTTGTTCAAGCTCATTATGTAGGCATACACCCTACGACTGTGCAATTTAGTTGTAAAATAAGTCGAGGTAGAACTGCTCCAGCTCGCTTCAATTCTTTGGGGCTAGAATTTTTATTTCAGTCTTAACAAGTGCCCGAATTGTGGGACTTTTGCTTTTAGTTATGCTTGATGCCCAGGCTGTGTGATTTTTAATTTTCATTGTAGGGTATGCCCCCACAGGGGTTTCTATCCTCCATCTGTGATATATTCTTTTAGTAATTTGAAGACCTAACTTATTCTTAAAAAAAATAATAATAAAACACTGTGTGATTCATTTTCATTAACTAAAACATGTAGTAGCAAAGACAATATAAGCTAGTCTCATTTATGTGAATTTTAATTACTAACCTAAAGTATATATGGAAAATGTGGGGTCTATTATCCTAAATGAATTTCGATATGAAATATTAATCATTTCATAGTTACGAAACTAACTACACATAAAAGCTTAAACAAATAAATAAAGTTTTTGTTAAAATATGCTTGCAGTTTCATTATGGAGATTGAAGCATTAAATCTAAGTAAAATATCTAAAATAGAATATCATAAATGTTCAATTGACCCGCAAAATGCTTTAAAAAAACCCACAAAACAAGTAATAAATGGCCTATAAGGCATAATGAAGCTCAAAGTCAAGTCTTGTGAAAGCCAATAATATGTACATTTTTCTCAACAACAAAGATGCTCGTTCAAGTGTACAACTTCGTTTGAGATAAGAGTATGACAGCAGTTCCTACTGACACAAGCAACCTCATGTTTGTTCTTACAGCAGTTGCTACTGACACAAGAGTAGTGAATGCCACTGAGACTTTTAATAGTTTAACCAACTTTTCTTAATAACAAGGAATGATACAGAGACATCTTACCTGTTAAGTTCATATTCACATGGTTTTTATGGATAGTATCTGTTACGGTGGTTTGCGATGGAAAGGACCCTATTCTGCTCCATGGTAGATTGGTCATCGGCCCAATCAATGTTTCTGAATCCGGACTGGACACAAGTAGAATGTTTAGGACCTGCCCACTTTAATAGAATCCACCTTACCCAGTCCCAACCCAAGTATAGTAATAGTGTCTATAACTTTTAATAAGAATCTAATTAACTGATGCATACATACATTAAATATATCATACATACAACAAAGCTTGGCATCTCCAGCCCAATCTGCATCCGAAAAAGCATTCAGGTTAAGACTGCCTTTTCTGATATGGATGCCAAAGGCAAAAGTCCCTTTAATGTGAGGAAGAATTTGTTTCAAGGCAACAAAGTGGGAGTCAGAGGGAGCATGAATGTGTTGACAAGCTTGCTGAGATCAGGCTGAGTCAAATGTCAATTACTGTAGAGCACCTGTAATTTGTCTGTAAAGTGTAGGATCTAACATAAGAGTGGAATTATCTGAAATGGAGGACTGTTTGTAGTTGCAAGGTGAATTATAGGGCTTGCAGTCGATCGAGGAAGTGCGCTGTAACAAGTCTTTAGTAGCATATTTAGATTGAGAGAGAAACAGTCCAAAAGGTGTGCGACTGACTTCAATGCCTGCGAAATGATGAAGAGGACCTAGATTTTTCATCTCAAACACCATACCAAGCTGAAAAAGAAGAGTGGAGATGTACTTGGAATCATTGCCTGTAATTATCAGGTTATCCACATTAAGAAGAATGACAGTAAGAAAGTAATGGTGATGCCTTATAAAGAAAGAAGGATCAGCATAAGTTGGAGAGAACCTCATCCCAAACAGCTAAGTAGAAAACCATTTAAACCAGGCCCTGGGCGCCTGCTTAAGTCCATATAAGGACTTAAGTAACTTCCATACATGTTGTGGGAAGCAAGGATCAATGAAGCCCTGGGGTTGAGTCATGTAAATATCTTCAGTAAGTATCCCATGGAGAAAGGCATTGGTGACATCTAATTGATGTAAATGCCAGTTAGAGTGAACTGCTAATGCCAGCACTACTCAAATAGTCACCTGTTTGACAACAGGACTAAATGTCTCTGTACAGTCTATTCCTTGTTCTTGATGGAAGCCGTTAGCAATGACCCTTGCTTTGTGATGAGCTACAGAACCATCTTGATGATGCTTTAATTTGAAGACCCATTTGCAACCAACCATGTGTTGATGTGGAGAGGAAGGAACTAGTGACCATGTCTGTTGGCACTGTAAATCCAAATATTCTTCAGCCATTGGTTGGCACCAAACAACAGATTTGGATGCCACTGTGTAAGAGCTGGGTTCAACACTATCAAAGTAACTATTGACTGGACAATGAATGGGATGTTTAGTAGCAGACAATATCCTCATTTTACTGATGCCAGATTTGGCTCTAGCGACAATGGGATGGACATTGGATGAGGAAGTGGGGGAAACACCAGACTTGATGGGAATAAGTGGTAATGTACTGGTAACCACTAAAGCCTCAGAAGTTATGGTTTCGGAAATGGGTAAAGCAGTCTGAAGAGTAGCATTAAGAGGAGAGGACTGGACTTGAGGAGTGGGAGCGGTGGGTGAGGAAGAAGGTTGTGTAGTAGTGTAGGTAGATGAAGAATGATGAGTAATAGATGTGTCTTGGGTAGGAGACGTAGAGAGGCAACTAGTAGAAGTGATGGGACATAAAGTGGATATGGGAGTAACAGGGCAGTGTGAAGAGGAAGGTATGGTAGTAGTAGTAACAGGTAGTGTGGTAGGAATAGGACCTAAAATAGATGTCGGTGTAGAATTTGAATGTGAATTTGGAAAAAGGCTAGGAACAGAGGAAAGTGAGCAAACAGAAGAAAACCAGTGAGAAGGCGAAAAGGAACTATGATATAAAGTAGGTGAAACAGTAGAAGATTGAGAAGCCTGCTGAAATGGAAAAAATTCCTCATTGAAAACAACATGTCAAGACAAATAAAATATACTTGTTTTGATCTCTAAACACTTGTACCCTTTATGATTGAGATTGTATCCTAGAAAAGGCAAACTGTTTGGATCGTGGGTCTAATTTGTGAGATGTGTAGGGCCTCAACCAGGGATAACAGGCACTGCCAAAGACCCTCAATGTAGAGTAATCAGGAGTGTGATGGAAAAACTTTTGCCATTGCCAAGGGGATGAGGACTTCAACTGTTTCACAGGGAGCCTATTGATGAGATATGTTGCAGTAGCAAAGGCATCAGACCAATATTTGAGAGGCATACTAGCATTCAGTAATAGTGTGAGACCAGTCTCAACAAGGTGCCTGTGTTTTCGTTCCGCCCAACCATTCTGTTCAGAAGTGTATGGGCAAGAAATCTGATGTATAATACCACTAGAGCTAAGTAAATGTTGAAATTTTGAACAACTCATATATTCACCATCACCATCTGATCTAAAGCACTTTATTTTCAAAGAGAGAAGATTTTCAGCATGCCGTTTGAAAGAAAGAAAAGTAGAGAATACATCTGATGATTTACACATCAAAGGAAAAAACCAAGTATATCTTGTAAAATCATCAATGAACAATATGTAATATTTGAAACCACCTCTGCCAATACAGGGGCAGGACCCCAAACATCAGTATGTATTTAGTGAAGTGGTTGAGTGGAAACTGTAGAGGAAGATGGGAATGGTAACTTGCGGCTTTTTGAAAGATGGCAGAATTCACAAAAGAAAATAGCAGGCGATCCATGTAAAGGAAGAACAGGAAGCAAACTTTTTAAGTGTTGAGGCTGAGGGATGCCCAAGATGTTTATGCCAGACAGCAGTTGATGTTTGTTCTCCAACAAAGGCAGTGGGAGCTGAAGCTGCAGAAACAGAAGAAGAAGAAACTGGAAAAGGGTAGACTCCATTGTTACTCAGACCGTGGAAAAGAATCCTCCCCGACGGACGATCCTGAATGGAAAAACCAGTAGAACCAAATAGAATAATGCAGTTATTGTCTTTAGCAGATTGATGTACAGATAAGAGGTTAGATGAAATTGAGGGAACCTGAATTTTTTTGAGATTGAAGGAACCATATGGGGTGTGAATAACAGAGGAACCAGTGTTCAAAATTGTCAAACCTTGGCCATTTCTTACAGAAACCTTGTCTTTGCAGTGGTAATCCGAATGAACGGAAAGGTTTTGCAGGTAATTCGTTATGTGATTCGTTGCCCCCGAATCAGCATACCAATTTTGTTCAGATGCTGGGTTGTATGAAGCTGCCATAGCAACTAGCTGTGAAGGAGAATTTCTGCCCTGGTAAGAATAATCCATTCCATGATAGCAGTTTGACCAATTTTGTTGCATATCTGACAGCAAGGTTGGGTATAAGCTGGCTGAGAAGAGGAAGACTCTGAAGAACCAGGACCTCCTCTGTTATTATAACGACCACCCCCTCTATGCCTTCCTCCTTTGTTGTTAGCATTGCTGGAGCGACCATTGCCTCTTCCATAAACATAGACAGTGGAGGAGCGAGATTGTCCAGAGCTCCAATCATGGACGATACAAAGGCAGCAGCAGTATAATCAGTCCCTACAGACTCTACTGTCGAGACTAAGCTCTTCACAGAGTAAGAGAACGTGCAATTCTTCAATTGTGATGGGAGAAGATTGAGTTCAAACTGAAGTCTTGAAAGACCATATTCAGAAGGCAAACCGTTCAGAGTATATAAAATGAGGTCCTCATCATCAACAGGGCTAGACACTACTGCAGGAGAATCTGAAATGTGTTCGATTTTCTGAATGTACTCAGATATGGATTGAGATCCTTTCTTACTTGCCTGCAATTGTGACTTCAATTGAATGATGTGGGAGGGAGATAATGAAGCAAATCTACGCTCTGGGGCAGTCCAACCTGCACAAGCAGAAGTTAGACCAACTACATGTGCCAAGACGCCCTCTGAAAGAGCGGCGTTGATCCAAGAGAGAACATTTTGATCCTGTTGAATCCAAGTAGAAAACAGAGGATTGATTTCATCAGTGGTTTTGCCATTAGAATCAGTCACAAATTCACGTGCACAAACACATGATCCATCAATAAAGCCTATCAGACCACTTGCTCTCAAAGTCAAAACTGGAAGAAATTGTGACCTGCACAGAAAATAGTGATAGCTATCCAGTTTAACAGATACCAGCCTACAGATATTAGTAATCAAGAAGGTATGTGCAGGATTAGTAGAAGAGGTAGGCATAGTAGAAGACATGAACCAGAGAAAATGCAGATCTGAGAAGAGAAAACAAGATCGTATATGAGAGTAAAGGAAGGAGTAAGAGGAAGTTAGCAGCAACATGTAGACAGCAAAGGTTGAAGATTCTGAAGGCAGCGATGAACAGGGGTGGACCCATATGAAGGAAAAGGGGGGCCACGGCCCCCCAAGATTTCACAAAGCGCCTTAAATTTTTAATATTTTTTAACTTTTTTTTAGATATAGCCCCCCAAGATTTCACAAAACCTTTCTAAGTTTTTAATAATTTTTAATATTTTTACATACACCCCCCCCCCCCAAATTTTTAGAAAACTCCCTACATATTTTGAAAACTATATTTATCTTTTATATGTGATCCTCCCAAAAACTTTTTATAGATAGTGGGCCCCCCAAGAAAAAAATTCCTGGGTCCGCCCCTGGCAAAGAATCCTGGCGGTATTCTTGATGAGGACAATGAACCTTGGTGGTATTCCTGAAGAAGTTGATGAATCTTGGTGGTATAGTGAAACAAAAGATGAATCAAGGCGGTTTTGAGTAAGAAATACCAGGATCTGCAACATTAATTGAATGCGCTCTGATACCAAGATAAAAGAACCAAACAAGAAGGGAGGAGAGAAGAGAGAGAAGAGTTTCCTCAGTTTTTCATTCATTGTCATCTGCAATTACTTCAGGTTACATATTTATCAACACATTGGAATCTTCCAACACAAGCAGATGCAGAACAGCTGTCACAACTGGCACTCCAACACAAATAACATGATTCTGTAACTGTGACAGTTATCCACCTGTCACGACCCAGCGAAATATAACTGTTACAACTCACCGAGGCTAAGTGTCTGAGTGGGTTCTCTGTGCTCCATCTGAGTTTATGCTCTATGAGTTATCACATTACAATGACAGGTCTGTTTCTTTTAGCTGGGCCAAGAGATGCCTTTCTGAACACCTTTCAAACACCTTGTTCTCTCTCTCAAATGATGTCCAGAGGCTGTCTCTTGAACCATTGCATCTTTTTAGGAGTTCAGTATTTTTTTTTTTTTCGGTTGCTAAGCCCCTTTATGTTTTCCTTGTTCCTCTTTTGTTACTACTCTCTCTGTCTAGATGGCTCGTTTCTTTTCGGAGGTAATGCCTTTGATTCTTTCCCTTCTTATAATACATTTACCTTTTAGAAAAAGAAAAGAAAAAAGGATTGGTGAACACATTAGTTGCAACATTTGTATACCTACATCAACTGTTTGGTGGTTTTTTAACTGTATGCAATAGTAACATTTCCCCAGAAAAGAAAGAGAAAAAAAAATCTGATTTAATGTCTGTTGGAGACCAATGCTATAGACAGGGTTCAAAATTACAACAAAACAAAGGACGGCTTTTCTATTCCACCTACATCTCCAATTAACTTAACTGGTGATAATCCAACCTGACAAAACTTTTCTGGTAAGAGGTGTTTCCCATCCAACTCCCTGCGCAGCCTTGTTACAGCCTCAGGTTTTCCACACTTTTGAAGACCCTCCAAAATCTCAACCAGCATGTTCACATCCGGGGTCATTGCTCTCTCCAACATCTCCCACAATACTTCGACTGCTCCTTCAAAATCCTCATTCCTACAGAAGGTGGATATAATCAAATTAAAAGTATCAGCATTTGGATGACACCCGCTCCTTTTCATGCACTTAAAAAGCTGAAAAGCACGCTCAGGGTTCTTCCTCTTGCACTGTCCACTAATAAGAGCAGAAAAAGTAGATGCATTAGGAACCAGATTTTCTTTCAGGAGTTTTTTTACTAAGTATGTGGCATTCCTAGTCTTCCCTTCATTGCAGAGTCCCCAAATCAGGGCATTATATGTTAGAACATCAACCTTAACCCCATTCCTTAACATCTCCTCATAAAGCACTGAACCCATTTCGCTGTAACCATAGTGGCTATATCCATTTATCAAGATATTATAAGTAACAGTATTAGCAGTTACATCCACAGCTTTCATTTCACTAAACATTTTATTTGCATCATGTAGTTTACCTATCTTGCAGTATCCATGGATGATGGCATTATATGTAACAATGTCTGGATGCAAGCCATTCTTGGACATCATAGTCTTAAGCTTCATGGCAGAATTCATAAGCCCCTGACTAGAATGTCCAGCAATCAATGTATTGAAAGAGGCAGCTGTTGGTCTACAACCCATTTTCTCCATCTCCTTAAACATCTCAACAGCCTTCTCCAATCTCCCTGACTTACAAAGAGCAGACATAACCATATTAAGAGTGTAAACATTCGGAGAAATTCGACAGCGACCCATTTCTCTGTAAAACGCAAGGGCAATATCCGTTCTATGCAAATTGAGCAGTGAACTCATATATGCATTGCAGGACTCAATGGTTGGGAGAAAACCATAGTCATTCATCCGGCGAAAAGTATCAGTGGCATTTCTGAACTTCTTCATCTGTGCATACGTTTTGAAGAGGGCGTCGAAGACACAGGGGGATGAATCACACATGCGATATGAGTAAAGCACACAATCAAAGAGCTCCGAAGCAGAATTCATGGTTGTGGGAATGATACTTCTCTTGAGCAGGGACCCAGCGCTCCTAAACTTCTTCGCCTTTGTGAGTATATGAAGCATAATAGACTGTGTTTCGAGTGTGTGTGAATTGGGTCTTTGGAGCTCAACCCAATCAAAGAACTCAAGAGAAAGAACAGGGTCTTTCTTGATTTTCAATAGAATGTGCTTGATTCTAAATGGTGTCAAACCAGCAGCAAGCGAATTGAGTTTATCCCAATCGCAGCGAATGAGATGACTGTGAGCGACATTCACATAGTCGAAATCTTGGCCTTTTGGCTCCGGAACGGTACGATGGGGCAATGGAAGAGGGTTCAATTTTCTTATTTGCAAAGTGCCCAAAGGCATCAAATTGGGTTCTTCCTTCATGAAAGCAATTGAATTTGTCGATAATTGTCGCCGCAGCAGCAGCAACGTATGATAATTATATTTAGCAATACTCCTCATTCCAAATATCTATGCAGCAGCTTTGGGTCAGTCCAAATTGGATTGTTTTCTACTGTTTTCCGACTTGGGGCATTTTTTCTCACGAGACTGAAAAGATAGAAGAAATGCCCGTCCCTGAAATGCCACCCAAGTGTGTTTTCTCTGAAATTGGGGGCTATCTAATTCTGGGGTTTGTCCAGATTGGAGTGTTTCCTCCTGGGATTGCAATTGCAGACTGTAGAAATGGTCGTCCCTGAGATTCTAATCAAGGGTTTTTGGAAAGTGGGGTGGGGTGTTTTGTATGTATGATTTGCAGATTGGCATGGAAGAAGGAAAATGGGAGAAAGAGAAAACGAAAACAGTTGATACAAAACACAAGAACTAAGGCTCACCTATATCATTCACTCCAGTCTCACGTTCTGCAATCCATTCAAGTATATGGAGTGCAGCCCCAACTGTTAGAAATTGGAATCCAGCTGATGTTCTCGTCCGCTGAAATCTTCCCCATCTTGTGATATTTCAGCAGATCACGGAACATGAAATGTGAAAACTGAAACGACGAAGATGTGGTAAGATTGAGGAATGGGCAAGGACCCCGGCCCGGCATCGCCCATCTTTTGGATCGGGTTGCACCGGGCCAACACTGGCGATGCGGTCAAGGTGCCGTGCTAGCCCACTACAAGGGTTTTTCCATGTTGGGCCGGGCCACCCACCCCTACCCACCTTGCTCCACGTATTCTCAAATATAGGTTTTTTCGAAGAGGATAGCGCTGTAGTGCTGTACCATTACATTGAAGTACGGTGCAACGCTCCATTTTTAATTTATGATGGGGCCCTCCTCTTTAAAATATAAGCCATTTATCAGCCTTTGTAATGATCACCTTATAACTTATTATTTAAATATGTAATATTGCCACCGTTAGATTAAATTGCATCTGACGTACATGATAAACTTGCCTTATTATTCTCTTAGTAGAATAAAAATGGAGGGAGGCACTCATATGTGATCAATCAAAATGATTGGACCGTTGACTATTTCTTTGAAAACTTAAATACAAAGAATATTAACGGTCTTAGGGCTGATGAATGGCTTGAATTTTAAAAAGGTGATCCCCCACGATGCATTAAAATGGGGGTGTTGCACCATACTACAATGTATAGCACTAGAGCCCTGCCCTTTCGAAGAAGGGCAGTAAAATTACTTAAATCCACACCCTCACAGAAAATTGATTATATTTTTTTAATAGGATTATTAGGTATGTAATTTTCATTATTAGATCTCCGTTCTGCATAGACCACGTTTTGTCACCATCAATAGATGGAAGAACCAGATGGAAAGACTTATTCAATGAACAAGAGATGCCTAAGCAAGGTCGGATGTGTGGCGTGTGCCACATATTCACTCCTCTTTGAGAGAAATTGAAGCACAATATCGGCAATTAACTTCTATTTTTATAATTTTTTTAACACCATAAACTATAACTTTTTTCAGTAAAAAAAAAAAAGGATTTCCTAGTTTATTGTCTTACACAAACGAACCATAAACCAACATCATTTCTCTTCTTGATCCAAAACCTGTCAGATGATACACACCAACAAAACCCAGGTTTCCAATTTGAAGGCTATTTTACGAAGCAATCACTGGCAGATTCAAACAGCCCCACTGATGAAATCCAATGCAAATGGAGTGGTTAATATCCAGCACCTATACGGCAGGGACACGCTATAGACACAACAAGAACAAGAACACAAATTTTACAACATAAAAAATAAAGTATCAAATACGATACAAAACAATACATTGCCCATTTTAAAGTGTCCATACATCATATTCCAGCACAACCAAAAACCTACATGAATTGAAAGAAGACCAACTTCTTTTTCAACTCCAAAATTCTTCATGGTTGTCATACTTTCAAGTAGGCCCCTCGGGTTAGACTACTTCAAAGATAGGAATGGTTTGTTCATGAAAATGATTTGTGAAAGAAATTCAAACCTATTCTCAGGTTAGACCACTTCAAAGTTAGGAATGGTTTGTTCATGAAAATTATTTGTGAAAGAAATTCATGCCAGTAACAAGAATAAATGGGCAGCCAAAACAAGAGAAGAATGGATTATTTTGCACTGGCTATCTATAACTTCGGTCACACTGATATGGAATGTTAAAATAACCTCGTACAAAAGAATGATGACCTTGTAAAGGAAGGTGACACATTTCATGGTACAACTAAAAGTGCTGTGGCTATTGGCTAAAAGCCAATGATAATCCAAGCCTGCAAACAGCAAACTCATAAATAGGAGTAAGATAAGATTGAAATAAGATTGGGTTGCAGAATCAAACCCAAATGATATATTCTCAAACATTCCATGAGATGATACCCTTCAACATTTGAGGTATAGTGATAATGGAATGACTCTTCCTAGCAACTATTCTGATTCTCTCTTTCTTCTCTTCATAGAAGAGTTGCTATCGTCTGAATGAAGAAACTCAGGTACCAGTTTTAACAGAGGCTCCAAAGTGCTTGGAGCAAACTTCCTAGCAAAAAGGTAGCAGACCGAACTGCTCCGGTTATTGTACGTACATGTACGGTTCTGGATAATTTTTTGTAAAAATGCCTCTGTAATATCGGTCTCTCCAAATGTTGCTGGATGAGCACCACCCCTTGACCAGTCTGCCCATGTAATGGTTCTATTTGCCAAGAGATGTGGTGCCTCGATTCGAAACATGGTGGGGAAATAATGTTCATCCACATAGCAATCAGGCTTGCAGAATTCTTTGAACTTTGGATAGTATCTGGTATCTTCAATTATACGCACGGCGACCTCTCGATTGGCAGCAAACCACTGCGACCCTTTACGCCACTGTGAGATGTTAACCTCTGGTGCCATGCTTGCATTGTAACGCCCTCTTCCAGTACGCCCTGGCTCATCAAATGAGCCAATATAACTGTGCCTCGACCTCATCAAGTAGTTGTAAAGGAACATGAAATTGAAGAGAGGAATACATGATTCAGAAAGAAGGACAAACCATTCATTTGATATGTCCAGTAGGGCATTTGCAAGGAGTCGTCTCTCAGCATCGCACATGCTCATCTCCCCCCACTCTGCCACCTGTAGATTAAAGAAAGGTTAGCAATTGGAAAAAGAAAATCATGGTAGTTTAGCATTGCCAGATCTGAACATGGGGACTGCAGATCGATTTAAAGTAACTGATATGTTAATACAGCAATGATGAATGATAAGGATAAAGTGGGGTGGTATGACAAACATAAAGAAGGTTTTGTCTGCTTGTAAAGTGAAAAAAAAAAATCCAATTGTTTAAAAACTTGATAGCTTGAATCCTTTGGTCTGGGAAACTAGTGCCCCTATGGTTTGATCGAATGAGTTGGTCCCTGCCTCTTCTATTTTACAAATAATGACTCCTGCTGAAAGACGGCTTTCATCCAAGTGAGAGATGGGCTGGTTCAGGGGGCTTTCATCCACCTGAAAGATGGCTGGTTTTTCAGGTTTTCATCCTATTTCTTGGAGACTCACTTGTTTTCTATCCAAATAATAAAAATCCTGGAAAAATCCACCATTTCCCTTGCCACCAAACAGCCTGTAGGCTATCCCTAGTCCCACCTCAGCAGACGACAGAAATCATGCTTGCAGTTCACAGAGATAATTATCTGACAAAGAAAACATCGGAAACTTGGTTCTCTCTAAATCATTTCTTTACCACCAAGTATGCCTGTTTTATACATGATTAGTTTCAATTTACAGTATCAAAATCTACGGATATGAATGAACAAACTGCAGATACATCTTAGCATAATTCATTGTTGTTTGCCTGTATCTTTATATTTGTTACCAAGGAGCCATACATACCTTCAGAAATGACTTATAGACATAGGGGCCTGTCCCACCATGGGATCTGCAGACAGTATTCCAGAAGCAGCTAGTGCAGTTCAGCACTGCTGGACCACAATTTCAAAGCTTGCATTCAAGCAGTTTCATAGTTTAATTAGTATTCAGATTTTAGTTTACATTACAAATTCATCTAATGGTAATTAGTGACTGCACTTCCATTTTTACACAGTGGAAAGCCAAAATCGTTAAGCGTGTATCATGATATACCAATAAAACCTGTGTTCTCAGGAGGGATTTTTCATAGTTCACTTTACACTTCCTCATTTTCCATCACACTAGCAATCAAAACATACATGATCAAACATAGCATCTACTACCACATTCCAATTTGAGGGCTTTTTTTTTTATCGGGCTGAGGTCTTTGCAGAACCATACTATCATAGAATGCATCCCTGATTCCAACTCAACTTCGGCTAATCATCATCATCATCTTTTTCTTCTTCTTCATCATCATCAATTAGGTTAAATGAATAGCATAAACCTTGAAATCTACGGCTAGTATGATGCAGCAAAATCACTTAAATCATTCTTCAAAATGAATTGAAAATAATTCTTTCTGACAAAACTTGAAAATATTTTTTTTCAAAAAAAAAAAACAAAAAGACTACTTAAGTTTCAAGAAAATAGAAGAAACTATTCAATTGATAAAGGAGCAATGGTATTGGACATTATACAATTGACTGCAGGCTGTGAAGTTTTTAGTGGGGAATCAAAAGGTCTCATCTTGGAGTAGATTTGGAAACCAAAATTAGCCCCATCAGATTATCCTATCCCTTGATTCTGCTTCAAAATTAAATTATTAAACTATAAAGTCATTGAGACTCTCCAACAAAACAACCAAATATTAAAAGAAAAAAAAAAAAGAGACTCATTCCAACGGTGAGCTTAGTTTGGTTGAATGTCAAATTTACTTAGGTTGAATGTCAAATTTACTTAGTGCACATTAGCACTGGGACACGTGAAGTTAGGGGGAGGTTGTTGAATTATACTAGTAAACAACCACATAACTAAGATATGATACCATCCATTTTCTTCCGGTGCAGGTCCTAAGAAGCTTCATTTCCTTATTTCTGAAAACAAGGAATTGGTATCTCCTTTTCAGGTGGAGTTTAATTATGTGGGCATATCAGCTAACAGGATGGCTGATTATTTGGCTAAGCAAGTGGTTCACAGGAAGGTCCCTTTTGCGGCTAATATATTGTCATTTTTATCTTTCTTCCTGTCGTATAATGCTTTTATATCGTATAATGCTTTTATACCTATGCTTTTGGCTTTTCCTTTATCCTATGCAATTTCCTCATCACCTGATACAGTCACCCCCAAGCAGGGTCTTGGGAGGGTCCAAACTAGAGACAGAGCTAACCTTGGGCAATTTTGCACAAAGTGGCTGCTCACAGGTATCCTTTGCAATTTCCTGTTATCTTTAATACAATTCCAGTTGCCAATAAATAAAATAAAAATAAGAATCCATGGAAAGCGCATAAAATACACTAGTATCAAGATACACTATCTGCTAATTAGCATGTGATAATCCATAAGATGCACATAAAATAATAAAGCATCCAGATTTTATGCTTCATGAAGACAAAATAAAACAATTGACTTCATCACTGAAAAAAAAATTCCAATCAAAACAAGCACAATTGACCGCATCAACATAAGCAGGAAGAAGGTACCTTGCTTGGGATTTGTCTGTGATAGAAAACTGATGATGGTGGGAAATCGCCATGGTAAGATGGAAGGGGATGAATATAGATTGAGTAAAGCCTTTCATGCCCTTTTAGAAACTTCTCCCAAAGAGGATACAATGGCAGAGGTCCTTTTGTCAAGAACATGAAAGCAACCTTAGGAATCCTCCTAAAGGGATACTTCTTTCCCTGTGGAACAAACGAAGCTCGCCAAAACAGCTCCTCATCCGTCATTGTGTGCATCAACTGAGACGGGGGCCGGATCCAACGCTTGAGATCATGGGGTTCTTCATAGCACTGATGAAAATTGGAGAGAACAGGGGAAACAACATTCTGAACTCCAAAATACCTGGTCATGTACATGCTTAGGACTGAAAACCCAACACCCAGAACCAGAAACAGTAGCAGTGACTTGAGCAGATTAGATGGGAAACCCCTGGATTGAGCTCTGATGCTCAATTCCTTGTCATCTAATGGAACAATCCTTGGTAGCATCTTGAAAGGGAGGAACGTTACCTTCTGGGTATCTTATTTTCTAGAAGTTCTAGGCCTTTTTGGTATTGGATCAGATAATTCTCAAGGTGGATGAACTGTCCTTCCCCTGAAAGAAATATCCTGGATTGCATCTTAGAATGAGAACGTTTAAAGGGTATGTTCTCACCTAAAAGATACTTGATTTCCAAAGTGTTCTATCAAATCATATGCCTTTGCTCAGATTGACTACAAATGATCTTTGAAGAAGAAAATGACCCAGATGTAATCTCTTTGAAATAGTAAACAACCAAAAGGATATGAGCTGCTACATTAACAGGGACTAATCAAAATCTAGAGCTTTCCCACAAGATCTTCAAATAAAAAATGGGACCCAGTTTGGAATTCCTTCAATGCTGGTGAACCCCATCAAAATCTATCCTTTTTAGCACCAGAAACTCCAAAATCTTCAAACAAGAAGACCCAAAAACAGGAGCTTCTTGAGTGTCGATGCTTCTGAAACTAAAATATACAAAAAGATGGCCACAGCTCACAAGGGTTGGATTTCTACACAAGGGTTGGATTTCTACCATCAAAGCCTTCAACTTTGGAGGAATTTGATAAGAACCCAATCCTTTTCGCATCAAAATCTCAAGCAGGAAGAAAACCCAGATGGGATTTCTTGGTTTTTGGTGTCTTTTACCTTCAAATAATCAGAGTTGGGTGCAATCAGAAGTGCCAGAGGAAAAAGACAAGAAGTTTAATTAGGTGATGCAATAATGGTCTTTTGCTTAGGGAGACAGGAGATTGGGAAATGCATGGGACGGTGAAAACGTCAGCAGAAATACGAACGAGGTGATTGTTTGCATTAGGCGGAGAATGTGTTGGTTTTCAAACATGGCCAGAAATGGTAGGAAGAAGAATGGTGAGGATGTTTGTCTCATGTGTGGGCTGCACCGTTCGTCATGTGGCCCACCTTTTGACGGTTGGATGGGAGATTCCCCACAGTCCGCCGTGATTGCATGAGATCCAACTTAACTGGAGGATTCTAGCCACAAATTAAGGGTGGTCATGGGCCTGGCTAGCCCAAGGCCAATCCGGGCCATGCCGGCATTGGGTTCTGTTGGATTAAGTTATGAGGCCCAAAGATTGGCCCAAACAGATATATCACAGTTACGGGTGTATGTGATTCGAATTGGATCGGATTAAGCTAAATCCATTACCAAACCGTAACTAATGGATTGATAATTTTGTAATCCGTCACCGATCCATTATCCTTTAAAACCAATTCGAACCGAACAATGGATTAACAATTTGGATCGGTTAAAACCGTTCAACCTGTGGATAGTGTGAATGATAAAAATTCTTTTGCAATATACCCCCTGTACTTAGGTTTATTTGTAACAAAAAGCTAGATGATGAATGAAGATTGTTGCCTTTTAATATTTTTTATATAAAAATAAAAATCTATATATGTTTTTTATTTCAACGGTTCAGATCAATTTAAATCTACGGATTATAGGTAAAATCCATCACCAATCTGTTACTAACGGATTATGATTTTTTAAATTCGTCACCAAACCATTAATCATTGGATTGGTTAAAAAACTGCAGATCAAATTAGATTGGATCGTTTTAACAGATCGATGGATTTTTTATACAGTGTTAATTTGTGGAAACAGTTGCTAGAGAAGCCCTAATGAATGATAAAAAAGTCCAACTTGACCTTCCCGGCCCAAGCCAATTGACTATTGGGTTCTAGCTTGACACTCACGGCCCAATAAGGACTTAGACCAGAGACAAGCCTCTATTTCTAAAATCTATTGGGCCTGGATACACCATAGCCGGGGTTGTCCAAACCCATGAAAAACCCCGGCCATAATGGCCGGAGTGCAACTTGGGCCTGGTCAAGCACAAGCCCATGTAACCTATCCCAAGCGATTTTTCGGAGTGAATTTTGCTAAAAGAGAGCATTCACCAGGGAAGTGATGTAGGATTTTCAATCCCTGTCGTCTAGAAACACAAGACCACCTTGAATTAAAGGGGATCTGTAGTGCAAGATTTTCGAAGGAGAAAATCATTAAGATCATAAGTGGAACTCCTGAGAATCACTTACCAAGGGGGAAAATTCAGGAACTAGGAATCTTTTCGAGTGTCGTTTCAATAAAGTAAGAGTGGTTTGTGAGTGTGAACGGCAAGACTACTAGTGGAAGGCTTTCATTGCTCTTAATGAAAATATGAAAAAGAGCGAAAAGACTTCTACATGAACATAAAAAGGACCGTCGCCACTCACCAGGCGCACTAGCACGTCGCCAAACTTTGACTCTTTATTTCAAAGATGAGCCCAACATGGTTAAAAGGGGCTCATTGCGTGCATGTCGGGCTACCTATCAAAAGAGGTTAAAAATAAAGAAGCAAAAGCTTATCAATCTGTGTTTGTATCTTAACGTCTTAACTACATCAATTCTACCTTCCCAATTTTACAAGCATTGGGAAAAGATCAATGAGTAATGTTCTCTTACATGTTATCCAAGGATTTTTTTGCGAAATTTTGAAATTCGATATGTGGACTGAAACCATGTTAGGATGATTGTCTGGAGAGATTCATACAGGAACTTTCTCTTTCTAATATGCCATATATCAACTAAGAGCCATGGATCCAAGCTAGTGGGTTGGATGATTATAATAAAACTCGCTTGTTTTAATTCTTGGTATGAGGGTGGAGCAAGGCCTCATGTTGGAACATTGGAGCTATTTTTAACTTCTTTAAGTCTGTAATTGGAATAGTTGCAAAGGTTGCCATGGAGGTAGCGGTGGAAGATGACTAATTAGTTTCATTTTTAAGAGCTATAGAACTCATACCTACCATAAAAAAAAAGCTATAAAACTTTAATTATGCATTGGACGCTCTACAATTAGGTTAGTGTTGATCAAGGCACATCAACTCTAGTGTATTATGGCCGACACATGTCCAATGCTATATGGAGAACGTCAGGGAAAAAATTTCTTTGGTGTAACTTTGCCGAAGCCTGATTTGTTTATGAGTTTTTTAAAATTAAATAGCTAAAGCATAATTGAGAGAGGGCTAGAAAATTTTTATCCAACACATGGACACATTTGTGTAGCATCTGCATACTTTTATTCTTCCACAAGAAAAAATATTTTTCTAACTCTACCTAAAATGCTAACCGCAGAAGCGCCAAAAAATTTAGATTATTTTTATGCTTTTCTTACATAAGAAAGGCTCCAAGAAACATTAAAAATTTTGTTGCAGAAGAGTAGCATACTTTGCCTTAAAGATTTTCCACTGAAATGGGGTCAGGCAAACATACCCTATTGGCAGTAACAAACTTGGAGTTGAATAATGACATGAATAGGATACGTCAGTCTCATCTATCCATCTCAGAGTGCTTCTTAGTCTTACCATTTGCCAGATCCCTCTTTTCTGTTGAAAATAATTGATACTTATTGTAGTGAGACTTGAAAATAACATTTACTGTGGAGGAGGTATTAGTGTTGACCCTGTAAGCTGCCTTTACTCTGTCCACTTCTAATATTAACAATTGTTATCATGTCTTTGTTATTGTCTGCCTTTTTTTAACTTCACATTAATTTACTGTCATTGCCATTGCCAACCTCATCTCTCTTCATTGTGTCACAGTAAAATATAACTTGAGATGTCCCTTTCACATGGATGTTGATGTTCCTCAGCCATTTTAATTAACATTTTTTAGAACTTGGTTTCCAAGGCTATGTTCTTTTTGTAGAATTTCTGCCAACAGAGCAAATATTTGGGGAAATGGTCTTTTCGATGACCTAATTGCTAATTTAAATTGACAAATCCTTATTAAAAAAAAGTCAATGCTTGTAGAAAAAAATGAGTTGAGCTCCACTTACCATTGTTGCACATCCGTACATCCATAAATTACAAGTCAAAACTTAGTAAAGGACCATGCATTGTTCAACCAAACCCATTTAGTCCCTCATTGGAACTTTCATGAAATTCCTTTTAGGAAATATTAAAAATGCCATCACCATACCCAAATTGGGGAAGGGGCACAGGGCGTGGATAGAGGTATGTTTGTGCAATGATATTTTTCGCATAAAAATAATTTTTTTTCACTTACATGTGTACATCTGATGTTTGATGTGAAAATTTCCGTGGATAAATTGCAGAATAAGTAGGTCAAAATCCACATTTTAGAAAGTTTAAAAGAAGAGAAAGAGGAGTTGAGGTTGAGGCCTTCTCTTGAATTTGTGCAGTTTGTCCATCTCCGAAGACATTAGGAGGAAAAAAGAAAAACACAAACACAAAAAAGAAGAAAAAGAAAATGAGTGAAAATTTTGAATTCTACAACGTGGAAATCCACACTTGAGGTATCCATGGAAGATGTCCAACTTGCATTCCACAATCGCGGAATCTTCAGGTTTTCCAAAAATAAAATTGAAAACTTTTTCATACCCCTGCAGGAGGAAGTAAATATGGTGAAAGAGAGGAGGGGTAAAAAATGGGATTGCTCTCATAGTAATCAACTCTGACTTTTATCCAAATACTTAGGGTTTGACCCTTGTGTGGGCTACTAGGTTCTCTTTCCATTTGTGTGGACTCTTTTCCTACTTGTGTAGGCCATTGGATCCTGACCGCCTTGACTGGGGTCAAAATAAATGGTGGAAGAATTTGATAATAAAGCATCCTTTTTCACCAAAAAATTTCTCAGTGCTTGTACAGGCCAGCAGCATGCGCTCAATTGGGCCCACCGTTGCTTTGTGCAGTTCACTTCACTTGCCTTGCCTTAAGTGAAGAGAATCCAACTAGACCTTGCCAGCTGGACCACATAAGCGTGTGGACGGGTGAAAATCTGCCCTTTACCGAAAAGTGACTCAATAGAGAGTCGAGATTGGTGAGGCCCTAAAAAACACCTAGCTGGAGGCCTCTTTCTAAGTTTTTAGAGATCTTAAATCTTTTGTTATAAAATACAACTAGCAATATATGCCTGTGCTTAGTCCTAGCTTTCATAAAAAAATTAAATAGTTTATTAAAAATTTTATAAAAATATAAAATTTTAGATATTTATAAAAGTCAACCTACTAAATGAATAAAATAAAAATTAGAAAATGTTTGAAAATGTAAGCAGCCCACTGAATGATTCTCATGGTTTAAATAAAAGAAAAAAATTTAAAAGTCTATTAAATTTTATAAACATCTCAACTTTTATTATTTTTATAAACTTTGTAACAAAATATTTAAATTTTTTATATAGGTTTGGGTTAAGCATAAGCCTACATTGCTAGTCCTTACTTAAGATAGATATTTTAAAGGTTTTTGCTGCATAAAAATAATAAATCAAATATTATTGTATTCTTCAAAATATTATTGATAAAAATAAATAAAAATAGATAAATATATTATCTATCAAGCTAATTTATTTATTAGAATTAGATTGAAATACTAATGTTATTTGCGTTAAAATTGATAAAAAAATAATTACAAAAAAGGAAATGTTGATGATGATGATTGAGAATTTATCTCAATAAAATTAAAAAATAAAATCTTCAAAAGAAAAAATTCTTGTAGTTTAAGTCTACTTAAATCCTAAGAATTTTTATTAAAAAATCTCACTTCCTACTTAGAAAAAAAAAGGAGGAAAAATAAATGATATTGTACAAACATTATTCCACAAAGTTAAATGTCCAAGGAAAAAATCACAAAATCTTCATTTCTAGAATCAATTAGAAATAAGCAAATAACAAAATACCAAAATTACTTAAGAAGCTTTATTTTCATAATTTGAAAAAATGCAACATTAACCTTCTTCCTTAGAGTTGCTTGAATAAAGTTGATTTAACTTGGAAACCATTCAGAAAAAAAATTAGATAAAACAACATTTCATATCAAATTGGAGAAGTGTGATAGGCTTGGATTTATCCAAACCAAATTTCAAATGAATATAAGTTGAGCCCATTATAACTATAAAAAACCCTTAACATTTTCATAATCTAATGGTGGCCCAGAGACATATCCTCTGAGAATGATTTTAGTGCGGCCACTTCCATATTTTGAGAGTATTACAAAGTTTTTATAATTTGATGGTCCTATAAAAAATGGAGTCATCTATTTTGATTGGTGTCAAGTCTTTATAAAAAGGCCCCACAAGAAAAATGAGCATTATAATTTAATCATCGGCCTAACTCCTATAAGAAATGGAGCCATCTACTTTGATTGGTGCCAAATCGTTATAAAAAGGCCCTATAAGAAAAATTATCATGCTACCATTTAAGCAACAAATAGGATTGAGCAACAAAAAAAGGTGCAAAAAAGGTGGATAAGTAAGAGATTTTAGTGATAGTAGTAGATGGAGAGATTTTAGGGGAATTAGTGATTTCTTGATGTAACATATAATTTTTCAGGATGCTAACGTGGCGCTGTATAAAAAAAGAAAGGTAAAAGGTGCTGATGTGGCACCCTTCAAAGGCCTTGATTCTTGTAACTTTAATATATATAATGGTTTCGAAACTTTGATTGTCTTCACAAGAGGGAGTAAGGTTGTTCATGGGTTGGGCCAGACTGTGCCGCTAGGCCCATCCTCTTTAGGCTGGACTGGAATAAGTGATGAGAAGCTCAAGGCTGGCCCAGCCCAACCCAAATAATGAATGCTTGTAATTTAGTGATTTTTACCCAAATAAATGCTAGAAAGCCCTCACAACTTACAAATTCGGTCCGTCCTACCAGATTTACTATACAGATGGGCTTGTGCTTGACATTTAAGGTGCATATTGGGCTTGGGCCAGAGATAAGCTTGTATTTCAGAGGTCAATGCCTGCTTGGGTCTGCATAAGAAAATTAAAATGGGTTAGAATATTAAAAGGTCTTTGGATTGCCTATTTGGATCTTCCTAATAATATTTAAATAGTTTAAAAAATTTTAGGGCCAATTTGATTTTCCTTGAAGAAAATTTATGGGCCTAATTTTTTTCCACAAAAAATGGGTGCAGATACTCGGTTTATGCATAATATCCTAATTTTTTTCTACAAAAAAATGGGTGCAGACACATGGTTTATGCATAATATCAATGAGTCACAGTAGTTTTGGTTCTTTATCCGGTTATCCAATGGTAAGGTGAGATAATTTATAACTATTGGTTCCTCATAAATAAAACAAATTTGCTATCAAGGTGGTGGCTCAGTTGATTTGAGCGTTGGATTTGCTCTCCAAGGTTTCAAGTTCGACTCTTGCTCCTTGAGTTATCCCGGTATAATATGTGCGGCCATGTATGTGCCTTTTAGGAAATAATCCTTGTTTGTCAGAATCGAATAACTCCTGAGCCAGAGGCCAAAAATCCTAAAGTTGAATTGGCGAGAAAAACCCTAAGTTATCAAAAAAATAAATAAAAACAACAAATTCTCATTTATTTATAAGTTGGGCCAAGTCTTAGATCTCAATTACAAGCCATTGATATGATGGGCCAAAGTCTCATTCCTAATCAACTTGCAACCAAACTTTAAAACCGGTAAAGGGCACATTCGTGTTACCGCTTTTTTGTGGAAAGTGCATGGACAGTGAAAATGCTTTTCCACGACAGTCAAAAATTTATGTTTGGTGCATTCATATTTTCTTGAAGAAAAGCTCAAAATGAATCAACTTTTCCAAGATTCATAGAAAACCATTTCAAATGAGGGGGCGGGGTGTGGTGCTCTAGAAAGGTTTTTCTTCCCTACACAAACCTGTCCTAAAAAAATGTTCACGGTTTAAGAAGATTGAACTTTCTATCTATTCACTAACCAAAATAACTATCATGATCACACTTGGTATGTTTTAAACAAAAGAATTAACCATCATGCTTCATTCTTCAATCCCATATAGGGTCAGCATTACAAGTACCCATAATTAAAATCCATGTTCTCACTACTTCACGTGTAAAGTCGTGAGAGCCACTCACTGGACAACTTCCCGTTCTTTCTTTTGAAAAGATGCACAGAAAGTTAACCACTATCAACGACAATTTCAAATCCCATATTAAAAAGATCACAATTTTTTTAAAGGATTTTACTAAAAAAATTATGAAAGGAAACCCCAAACGACATAACTTACCCTAGAAATGAAAGCATGGAACTTACTGCTCGCTCCTTACCCTTGCAATCCATCCTTCATCATCCCCTCTTTCTCATCCAACCCCCACATCTACGGAAACCATCTTGTCTGCCTTTGTCAACTCCAGCAGCGGGCCCAAATATTCTCTCCCAGTTGCCAAACACCCATCTAGGGCCGGCTCAAGACAATTTGAGACCTAAAGTGACGATCTTAAATAGATTATTTTTTTATATTTTTAAAATTATTATAGTATTTTATTTAAAATTTATTTTTTTATTTTTTGTAATGCATTAATATTACTATTTAAGCTTTTATATTCAAAATTTGCTAATATATCTTTTTCAATTGATAGTATGGCTAATTTATTTAATCTTTTTTGTGATATTGTTGTTCTAAATTAGGATTTTATCAATTTTAATTTTGAAAAACTTCTTTCTACAAAAGAAACAGTTACAGGTATTGTCAATATTTTTTTAGTAGACATATTTAATATTTATAAATTAAAGTAATAATATTTATAAATAAAACGAACACTAACTATAATAAACATATAATATGATCTTGTAATTAAAATTTTTAAAAGTACAGAATCATAAAAGCTAATTTAGTGATTTATCAGTGCTGGACACAAAGATTATAGATGTGAATTACTTTTGAATTTGATGCAACTTCTTCAATATGAAAAAAAAGAGATTATATTTAAAGTTGTTTTCTGAAGATTTCAAGTAACATAAATATAGAGGGAAAAATGTGCAAACTGAAGGGCTTTCAAAACAGAAAATAATTTCTAGCTTGTTGTGATTTTTGGATTTTTTTTAGTAGCAATATTTTCTCAATGGTAAAAATGGGCTTTAATTCTATTTTTGAAATATGAAAAGATAACACTTTTTTTTTAAATGTAAAAAGATGGTAGTTGCTTTAATTACTTTTATGAGACCTTAAGTTGCTACAATTACATTTTTGAGAACTTATTTTTTTGGATTAAAAAAAAGATAGAATTTACTTTTTTGGGGGCTTTATTTTTGAGGGGCCTAAAGCAAAGCTTTTCCAGCCCAATGGTCGAGCCACCCCTACACCCATCTCCTTCTTGGACTTACACCGTTCTCCTTCTCGGATTTCTAATAAAAAAAAGAAGCAAAACAAGTGAAAGTAGAAGACTGAGTGCAGAGAGACGTACCTGGATCATCTTCATTTTAGAGCACCAACAACAACCTTCGTAAAGCTCTAGCACTGCCAGCAGAGTGGTTCGCCCAGGCTTCCGCGCAGCAGCATCCCTCTGCTTGTCGAGCCTGCCGAGACCTCCTCCCTACCATCGTAGTCGACCAGCAAATCATCCCTGTGGTCATTGAGCGAACAGAGGAGGCCAAGGTGGAGGAGATGCTGCGTATCGGCCAGTTGGTAATGCGGAGCAGCAAATTCGATGCCTCCATATTAGATGAAAAATATATATATATATATATATACAGAAGCACCCAAGGACACCTATACCTTGGGTGAGTTATGTGGTTTGGAGATCTTTTTTTTATTAACTTTTTTGGTAAAATCTGCCTTTTTTTTTTAATCTAAAGCAGCGCCCAATAGCCCTGCCTTTTGGCCACTGACCCGAGAGGTGTCCCATGAGGAAGGACCATTCTTAAAAAGATATCAATTTCAACAGCTTTTTAAAGTGATGCACACGCACACAAAATACATATATAAATAAAATTCTTTAAAGCTGCTATAGAAATTGAATACACAGGACATTTAAAAATGAAGATTAAAGTAAATTTCTAAAAATAAGATCAAATAATATTTTTTCAGGGTTGAATATGTTGAATTTAAGTATGTAAATAAAAAAACATGCGAAACTATTTCCATTATTTGGTATTTACAGATCACTTCGCATCTGAACCCCAGTGCATCCATTGGTTCAATACTTCAATGATTTTTCAAAATCCATGATGAACAAAAATATCTATTTTGAACTTTTTCATAAATATCTCAAAGTTCACGACGTTATGGATGCTTCTCAACAGGTTGGATAGTTCGGATCGATAATCAAAAAATTAAAAAAATCGAATTGCTCAAAAATCACCTTTTTCTTTTTTTTTTTTGCCACTGCAGCAGCTAAACCGTGTATGGTTTTTTGCTCTTTTCTCAAGAGCCATCATGAATCAAGATGAAGAATTTGAAACACCACCAACCCACCCACTCAAAGTTAGAAGAACAAAAAAAATAAAATAAAATAAAAGACACACACACACACGCATTCTGTGATGATTTAACAATTGATATTTAAACATCCCCCTCTCCTTCCCCTTGAGCCATTTTTGGCCTTCTAAAGGCATCAAAGAGTTCAAATCTTTGTTCACTCGCATTGGAGGACTCGTTTTACTGTAGCACGCACATTTGAAGCGAGGAGTGTGTTTGCTTTACCACAGTTGTGTAAATTTTAAGCTCACTTACAAATGTGATGTGCAAATGAGTGCAACTAAACATTACAATGTGTAACTATTACACATGTTCTTCATTTACATTTACGCATATTTTTCTTTTACATACACAAATGGATGCTAACAAACAATTATTTGATGCTTATCTTTTAAAATTCACCTTTGATCTTCATTTCAATTCTGGTATACTTTAATGCAACTACATAGAACAAACAACAAAATATAATTTACTAAAGGTATCATCGTAGAGGTTTTCAGCCAATTAATTCATTCTAAATTTTCACCAGACCCAGCCAAAAGATTGCCAACCAGTGGGCTAATGGTGAGGGTATTGCCTGTTTGGATCCACACAACTCAGCCGCCGCACTCGGTTTGAAAGTAAGTCAAATTACCTCCGTTTACCTATAAATTTAAAACAACTCATAGGTAACGCGGGCTAGCAAAACACATGAATCCTCATTCATGGATAAATCAAGTAGCTACCCCTCAGTTTACAAATATCCAAACAGGAACATGGGCACCATGGGAAGTTGGAAATAGAACTGCCAAATACATGAAATCTTAAAACCAAGTCCAGTGGTAGGCATAAATCTAATTAAACCTTGTCCACTTTCCGGACTTGAAACCTAAAACACCCTATCTCACTTGCACAATGAAATTCAAGCCTTCATACGTCCATGCCTGTTTGTTACGAATACCATTTGATTTTGATATGCCCACCGCTAACAACTCAAAAATCTCACCTATCAAACCCAGACATCACAATGCTTGTTGAGCCCTTTTATTTAATGGGATTTAGGGATCTTCGGATTTCTGAATCAACTCAATACAACCCACCTTGAGGATTCTGATATCCTTAAGAAAAGTAAATTAAATTTCTTTTTATCAGCTATTTTCTGGCTTTGTATTAGTATTTCAAAATGCCTAAAAATCATATAATAACTCGTTTCAAAATCTCACCTTTCAAGCACAGTTGCTACCAGCCTACTGGGTAATAACTAAACTGAATATGCAGGAGCTTTGAAGCTCAAGTGAAATTGAATATTAGGTTAAACATGGGAAAGAAAGTGCAAATCTTTTGCTGCAAAATTTTCATAAGGCTGGTGGAGCCTGAAGACCCAACATTTACAACTTAAAGCATCAAGCAACACCAAATTTCAGTGGACTGTAGTCTGTACCTCAAAATAAATATAGCTATCAGCTGTTAGCTGCTCAAGGTATATGAAGGGCAGAAAAACACATCTAAATCATAGCGATTCATGAATAGTTCTAGAAACAAGTTGGAATCCGACTTAGTAAACCAGTACACTAGAAAATATGCGGATTGAACAAATGAGTCATATGTTGAAACATCTATAATACTAAACTCAACTACTCAGCAACAGTCATTAAAAGTTCATCAAACCACAAAAAACAGCACCACAGCCAATTCAACCATCTAAAAATGTATTATCCAATGCATATAACACTGAAGATAGAAAAATTCATAATAGGAAAAGAGAACAACCAATAGCAATTGTGCATCTCCTCACTTCTCAGACGAGTTGGGGCCTCTCTTCTTTCCAAACCCAACAACTGGAAACATAACAAAAGCAGTAATTCAGAGTGTATAACAAAAGAACAAATGATGCACACACATGCATAATTACTCAAAGAACCAATAATATATATATATATATGTAGCACACACACGACACAGAGGAATTCTACAAAACACCCACTTCCAAACACCCCTATCTAACATCCAATGAACAGATACTTCCACATTGCAACTGCTCCACTCTAATTACATGTATTAACTGAAAATTTTTTAGGAGATTGTGTAGGAGAAAAAACAGGATTCAATCTATGAAATAGAAGATTAGATTAAAGAGACCATTTTTTTGGACATGCATAAGATATTCAATTTGCATGAGAGGGCACCACTAATCAATTTAAATTGGCATTCATTTTGGATAAATGGGCCATCAAATAGTGAATACAATTATGCTTCCCACTTTTAAGGAAAGAATTTGAAAGAGTGATCATGTCTAGGAGTTACATTCCCTATGTCTTAAAAAGGCTTTTCCCAAAAAAAATATATATATAAGAATCCACATGATAGCATCTATCATAAATCCTCTCCTTATCTTAGGTCCAAGTAAAGGGGCGTTCTTCCTTTTGAAAATGCTTGGGCGTCTAGCACTCCTCATATATGTACCCATGAGATTTTTACAATTTAGACAGTCATCAGGGCTTATTATTCTGCCA
Organism: Sextonia rubra; assembly: GCA_037013555.1. Lineage (NCBI taxonomy): Eukaryota > Viridiplantae > Streptophyta > Magnoliopsida > Laurales > Lauraceae > Sextonia > Sextonia rubra. Next base: position 28,974,511 of record JASUAD010000018.1, read on the forward strand.
TGCTGTCTGGTTTTAGAAGTTCCAGGAACATATACACTTGAAGCCTCTTTTGCTATCTTTTCAGTGTTCTTAACCTCAGAAAACAATCATTTAAGCTAGTTCAATTGGTGAAACAAGGAAAAGAGTTGTCCAGGTTTTTGCCAACCAGGGTCCTCCTACATTGTAAGAAATCATCAACTATAGATAGGCAATATGATTCCCAAAAGATTACACATCCATAAGCAATAGCAACAGTTTAGAGCAAATTTACTTCGCAGCTGAGGTCTCCAGGAATTCAAAACGTTGCCTAGAATCTTTGCAAACCAAGTGCAGGTTACACAGTTTACACATCAATGACGGTTCATGGGTTTGATAGAACATATATGAGAGTGGTTTAGCTCTTTCCAATGACCAATTACAGACGACTAGAATTATAGGTATATGGGATTACAGGCAATCAAATACCAAGAAAACAAACTGGGCATTGAAACTTAGTTGCCTTGCACTAAGGTTACCTCCACCTGTAATGAGCCATAATCTATCATGAACATAAAATATAAAATAAAAAACAAACAGGGAAGGGTGGGAAGAAACTTTGACAGACAGGTAACCATGCTAATCTGAACACATGAACACTTGGTTTACAAGGAGCCAAACAGCCTTTAGGGTGCACATGGATACTTTGGCAATACATCCATTGTAGGAGAAATGGCTAATGTGAGGGTAAATCATTGGAGGTCATATTCTAGTATTTTCTTTACATTTTTTTCCCCTCAAAAATCTAAGTGGGTAGTATAACCAACTCTTAAGAATTAGCCATCTCCAGGTATCAACTGATAAAGGAGCTTATTGTAAAGTGTATTTCAGAAAACAAGTGTGGTAGGATTTTGGTATATCCATGTAGGGTCTCTTTGTATTTGTATCAATCTCTTTTCACTTTTGCATTCACTGCAACCTGATAAAGAAATACAGCTATAATATGAAATGTCATAGTTGTTATAGAGTATCCTCTCTAGAACACTTAAATTCTTTTTTCTCGTAGGCATGTATCAATCTCTTCAGTATTCACTGCAACCGCATAAAGCTAGAATATAAAATGAAATAGTTTTTGTTCAAAACAATAACCAAGCCTATTTTTAACCCATGGCTTTCAGGATTGAACTTTTTATTTTCACAAAGTCACCACTTCAAGTACCATGTTCTACATCTGCCCTCGCCGCCCACCCAGATTTGACACTAACCCAATTTCCGCATACCCCTGGATAGGTCAGGCAAAAAAATGAAAGCACAGTAATGGCTAGGAATCCAACTGTCAGGCCCTCAAAACAATGATCAAACAGCTACTATTCTTCTATCCACACACCACCCATAATTGGGGTGAACTCAAGTAGGCCCAAACAGGCCTAAGGGGTGATTTTTTCAAGAAAGGCACACACACACAAACACACATTGGTGTAAAAGACCCAGTTCTTCTAGGGTTTTGTGCTAGAACACTTCAGCCCAACGCTTCAACAGATAGAATTGAACCAAAAACCAAATAAACAACAACATCTTGTCTACATGGGTCTTGTTTTTCCCTGCATATAGATCCAGTAGTGGACTGTTCTTAATTCTTCCACAAAACCCATTAAAGATGAGAAGAGAAGAGAAAAGATGGTACCGGCCGTGACGAAACGGCGGTTGTACTGCATCCTCTTGTGAGCCCTGCCTCTGGGCTTCTTCTTCTTGTCCTGTTTAGCCACCTTTGGCGTTTGTCCCCTCACCTTCCCTGCGCGAGCGAGCGATCCGTGTACCTTCCCTGCAATTTCCCAACAACAACAACAACAAGAAGAAAAACCCTAATCAGATTCACATCCCCATGGACAACGATGAACTGCAGATCATAACCCAGAGATCGAATTTCTCAAAAACCCTAGATTTTGGAAGAGAGAGAGGGAAAGAGAGAGATTACCCATGGCGGATATTAGGGTTTACGCAGCAGTGGGAGCTTAATTCCTTAGCGTCGCGGGAGAATTAGATAAGACAGATGCAATTAGGGTTTAAGGGGCTTATATTGCGGGGTCCGTGGTTGGAGAACTCGCCGAGTTGACTCGCGACTCGTCCGAGTCGACTCATTCTGGACAAGGGCTGAGTTTTGAATTCAGGGGGTCAAATGAATTCATCAGTATGGTAAATGTTGCAAATGTGTTGGTTGGTTTTAGTTTTCTTCTTATTTATGTATTTCTTAAATTTTCTCATGAACACATGTGAATTAACATATACATTTTTATTTTGGATATTTATTTTCTAAGATTTTTAAAAAATAATGTATAACTGAAGGATGACTCAACTTAGAATGTCTGGGGCCCATTCAATGAAGCGACCGATCTTGTCTCCATATATGTGGGATGTATTACTTGCAACCCCATCAAACCCTACTATAGAATCTTGTGTTCACATCACATTTTTGACCAATGAGTCTCATAGTGGGTAGATTAATTGGATCTAAGAGGTGTCATGTGGGTCCACTATTATTTAGGAGAACATACTATCATTGCACTATTTAATTGATCCTACAGTGATTATGTTATTTAGATGGCCCCATCTTAGGAATTGATTTGATTGTAAGAGAAATCGACATTTTGATAATTTGGGAGTAATTTTCTCATATTAGGCATTTTATGAAAGTTATTTAAAAATTCAAGACTTGTATAAATATCTAACTTATGACAATACACAAGTGTTTTTTTTTTATGACATGGATGGATATCCCCGTGCTATTTTTTCACGATAAGAATAATTCTCCAGAGCGCATGCAGGATGTGCAATACACGTCAACGACGTTGGTTTCGGTGGGGCTCAAACACAAGATGTATGGAGCAGACTCACGGCTTATGTCAATGAAACCCGATGCAAGTTATACAGAGAGTTTAAGATAGAAAAATTTAAATTAAGTGAAAGATATTTGCTCACATATATTTTAACCCAACCCACTATATGTAATTTTTTATTAGTTATATTATATGGATTTTTATTCTAGCGATTATACGAATGAGTTCATCATTCCGTTAATCCATGTAATTGTTATTAGCTAATACTTAATAATAATTTGAATATTAATTTTAATTATTATTCAATTTTGGATTAAAATTAAGCTTTAAGATGACATAAGTTGGTAATCTGTCAAAGTGAAATGGCAGCTCATATGAAAAATCTGAGTCCTCCAAAATCTATACTGGTTGAAATTACCAGTTGAACCATTATCAGTGAATGCCAAATTTTACTCTATTCGGAGTTGGGTCATACTCTCCAATTGGTGCGGTCAACAAGGCACAATCAAAATAAGAACGAAGGGAGGAAAGAAAATAACATGTCTTACGTCATTAATTTGACTGCAGCCGTTTCTGCTTGGAACGAAATTTGGGCCACACCCAACCCAATTTATTTGATATATATAAATATATATAGTTATAATGAATATTCCCTATATAAATATCTATAATGTGGGTGGGGCCCACGTGGGTGTCCACTAGGACAAAAAAACTTCCCCCCATTCACATGGGTTCCACTGAGTTTACACTCATCCGAATAGACTGTTCACCATTAAATCAACCGTACGATTCAAGTAGGCTGAACTTGAGGGATTTGGATCATTGGATAAAGCTGATTTTTTGCAAGGAGAAAGGGCCCGACCACCCTAGTAAATTCTCAAACCGCCAGGTCCCAGCCCCATGTGGGCCCTACATTAAGGCAAGCACGGAGCTCTAATGCACTACACGCCCATGCACATACACTAGCCAGGGGGTGATACTTTCAAATTGAGAACCCAACGATCCATGACTAGGCATGTATGCAAAATTAAGGTGCCAATTTCACTCAACCTTAAGTCCAGAGGTGATACTAGGAATGAATGGCTGACCTGAAGAGGGTCCAGGTTCTGACTTCCAACAGTTGGGGGTTGGTTGGTCAAACTAATTCAAGACGCCTGTCTTGGTGAACTATGAATCAACTTATCCAGACTCACACATGGATGTACCTAGTAGGACTGATCATACACGTTCAACTCTTGACTTTGTCACCCATCAAGTCGAGTCAACTCATCCAGAGTATCAAATTCGTGCAACCAATAACAAAACCATTGTAAGAATCATATTAAATACTAGAGGGGTTTATGCATATTTTATCTCGAGGAAAAACTTTAGATCACACACAGTAATGGCTGCAGTTAGCCTTTGGATAGTGTATCACGTGGCCCCTTGGTGTTGAAAATGGCCTAAATTTCAATCCAACCCAAGTGACATTCCAAGTCTTGAAAACATTTGTATCTTACACATGTATTTCCAATGATTTGTATCTTTTTTGGATTGCAGTGAAAATTGAAGACCATTGTTATATAAAGGGATGTGTGTGATACAGGCTGGTTTTGCAGCATAGTATTAGTTCTCTATCTTTTCATCCTTAAAAGGCTTTAAATTCTGCAAATCTCATAAAGGGATAAATTTTCTTAACTCCAAAAATGACGAAGTAACTAGAACAAAGCACTATTCTAAGAAACCCACATGAGACACAGATGGTAAAATGTCATCCCATTCATATATAATAGTGAAGGAGAAACAAGCAAACAAAATAAACAAACCCAACAACATTTCACAATGCCATCAGCTTCACTGGCATTGCACTGACCGGGGAATCCCGTATGAGTCTCAAAAAGAGGGATCAATCACACCTTAATCAAATTTGGTTGTCTTGCCCCATCAGCTAACCTAAAGCTATATAGATAGATTAAATGTATGCCCCTTTTTGGAGGATTACATTTTAAAACACCTGAAATCCCATACATACAGCACAAATAGGGATGCACTGTATGATATGGTATTTGAAAACATGGCCAACAAGTAAAAACACATGATCTAGGTAACTGCATGAGATCAATTTCATAAATGCAAGTTTGAAAATTTAAAAGTACACCCCACTTTATGGGGACTACCTAAATGCATTCCAATCACAGGAGACAAGAGGGGGTTTGTGGATCTTGCTGTAAATTGAGTGAGCCAAAAGGAATCTACCTCACTGCTATTTTGAGCACCAATGACGAGTTTCTGTGTGCTTGTGTGGCAGTCACTGTTGTGTAACTCCTCCAAGTCTGACTGAGTTTCTGAAAAGAACTCAGAAACTCGCCCAAGGCATTCAACTGAACAGCCTCTCTGGTTGAGTCTAATTGTGTTTCAAATCAATGGTATGAGACCATGTAGCATTTACAGTAACAAAGGATCGCAACAATTTAGCCATAAAAGATTTGCTTGTATTTCATCCACACCAAGCTGTCAAAGTTAGATGTATCTGTGTTTCACAAAAGCTCCTCTCAGCAAACTTTCTTTCAAATGTAGACACCATTCTGTAAGAAACATATCCTATGGACTGTTTATATCCACCATATGTACATCACTAAAAGATGTTTTATAATTCCAATTTTCAGAATCGCTCTACTTCACCACAATGAAACTTGCTTTCAGGTCGGAGATCTGAACTGGACATTTTCCTTCCTCATCATATTCAGCAAATTCACCTTCAGATAAATCGATGTCGGTGTACTTCGTACCGCTTGCCTGAAAAACATGATACCGGCATCAGTTAGAATTGAATATACATGGATACTTTTGGGACTAGATCTCCATACAAACAACCACCATTTTGGGTAAAATTTCTAGTAGGGTCTGAATAGCACAATGTTGATTCTGGAGGGGAATAAGGCCTGTGGGTCATGAGAAAAAGCAGCTGTATTTTCAGACCAAACCCTGTAAAACCCGCCGAAATCTGCTTAAGTGTATATCTGCTTCAGCTCATTTACAACAAAATTGAGAAAGAAAAAGATAGTGAACTCCTTTCATAATATCAGAATGCTTCAGTTGATTTTTCCCATAGGAGCAGGCCAATTGTCCCATTCAAAACTAATACCACAACAAATGTGCCCCGACTGATTTTTATTGGAAACAAGAACCAAACTGTAGTAAGGACAGATAAAATGAAAATAATTAGAAAGGATTCAATATTTTTTATTTACCTGAAAAGAAAATAATTAGAAAGACTTCGATATTATTGTTCATTGGAAAAGAGTTATATATGAGAAAAGAGCAAATTACTTAGCCAGTGTAAGTAGAACTCCCATCAATGGTAACAAACCACCTATGACTCCCTAGCAAGAGAGTTGGAAGTCAATCACAACTCAGAAGTTCGCAGAAAAGTTGAGTGTTTAAAAAATCATTTCAATGTTTCATATGGCCCACCATCGACAGCCGACCACTATCACACTACATTTCAGTATGTATTCTATAAATTGCTTGAGACAATTCCATTAATCTTTGCAGCTTTTAAATTAGAAAGTCCCAGAATTTCTTAGTACTCTAACCAAATGCATGCTTTGTTTGCATGAAATTGAATTTGTAGGAATTCCAAGAAATGTACTCCTTAAAGTGGTCAAAATTGAAGAAAACAAGGTGAAGATCCATAAATGGTCATCAAATTTCCTCATCATCAAATAATATCTCCTTAGGAAAAATAAATGAATTGGAGATGGAAAATGAATAACCAGCCATCACCCCTGTAAATTAAATCCTAGAAAAGTCAGGGTCCCATCTATATCTCCACTTTATATCCTTCACCGCTCACCCCTTTAATAATCCTTTATTGAAACCCATTTTCTAAGATACACAGATACTTCAAAATGAGCAAGGTATCATGTCCAATACTTTACTTTTTATGTGTAAAATTTTGTCTCTACTGTGTCGATGGCATGTCCGTGTTGTATCAATGGCCCTATTTGGGCCCCACTTTACCATTAACTCCTAGGAATTCAATTCCAAGCTATCAAGTGAGCCTTCCCTTTTTTTTTTTTTTTTTGGATGGTAATGCATGCTTTACTTATAATAATTTAACATAGGTCGTGGTGGGTGGGGTCTAAAAGGGAACCCTACAATAGTTTCATTCGTATTGCCTCAAGTTACAGCAATATAAAGACACAATAAAATGAAATGACATTTTAAACACTTTTGGTAGGGTTTTCTATAACTACTATAAATCATAAAGATAGTTCTACCAAAAAAAAATCATAAAGATAGCCCAGATGTCTCCAAGGAGACATGGTTGTCAGTGTCTAGGGTAGATTAGACACCCCACCCCTAGGACCTGATTCATATTAGAACAAGGATTTGACCCACACGTCCACAATCAATATGGGACAGAACTGCTTGGTTGTTTACTGGTCAACCTAGTTACACGTCCACAATCAATAACTATGTTTTGGTGTAGAGTTAACTCCAATCTGTCCAATATGGTCAACCTAGCTCCAACCTGTTGTCCACACTCCACAGAATCACTAGGAACCAAGTCGTTAGCTTTCTCCAACCTGATAAGGAATTCTAATAAAGCAGAGAAGTGAGCCATTAGGCAAGCTCTTTGCATTCTATTTGCATCATCCTCTGGTCCACTCAAGATGGGAAGTGACTCCTCCAAGGCTATTGGTTGAGTTCATACATGATAGATCTTCCATGGAGACTCCATTTTGTGTTCATTGAGATCGAGTGTCCATGCAAGTTCATCTTTGATGGGGGCATCATACCCAATTCCACCAATCCATGCAAAGTTTATCAGAGAAGAAGGCGCAGGACAGCGAATCAAGCTATGATCTGAATGGATGATCAATATCCAACTTTAATCCTGAGGAAGGCATAAATCCACCGTTGGATTACCACCCAGAGGAGATTCGACAGTTGGATTTTGGATGATCATATCTGTGGAGAGTTGAAGGCCCCATGTGCACAATTTCATTGAAGGGCCCACATTGGGAAGTGTCACATGGATTGAAATAAAGATATTTTAAATTAAAGGGTCTCATGTTTTAATTCTTAATAGTCTTTGTTTAAGAAGAGGGGGTCGTATTTTCAATATTTTAGTTTTATTAAAAGACTTATGTGAGGAGGGGGCCACCACAACTTAAAAAATATATAATATATATGTGCACAAACATGTTGCACACAAATCCCCAGATTGTGCGCTACATGCTTGCGCACAAATCCTGAGGGGATCCCCCTCCTCCTTTTTTCCTTTTTTTTCTTGCTTTGTTATTCGTTTTCCTTTTTTAGTTGGAAGGGTTATTGTATTTCAGATTTGGGGATTTTCTTTTCTTCTCTATGATATGTTATTAACTTGAATATAGAATGAGAAAAAAGGAGATTGCTTCTCTTCTTCTTCTTCTTCCTTTTCTTCTTCTTAGGTTTGCAAGTCACCTATCTTGTCTAACCGCCATTAATGCCTCATGCGATTGGAGATTGGTGAGAGTCCAACAAAGGTAACTTACTTTTCCCTTCTGCAGAGCTTTACTACATCTATTATAATTTTAGATCTATTGAATAAATGTTGAGCCATTACCTTCAGATCTGATGATGAATATTTTGGTCTTATTTGCCCATAAATCCTTTTCCAACAAATCACAACCATAAGTGTTGGAAGTTCTATCTTCCATTAGGATTCTACCTCTCTAATCAGAGGATTTTACTGCAGGATCTAAGAAAAAGTTTTAGATCTATGGCTGATTCACTACTTAGTATAGTTGTTTATACATGGTTGGCATGATTTTAATTTTCTTTGTTAATTAATTTTATTCCTGATTGCATTGCATTCCATTAGAGTCGATTTCATGTTGTCCTGCATCAATCTTCATTATTAAGTTGAGGGGAGCAAATGAGCGAGTGGAGGCTGGTTGGTTGGATAGGGAAGTTGTGTGAAGTGTTAGTTTATAATTATACCAGTAACTCCTTGGCACTACAATCATTACCCTTTACTTCTCACCAGTGAAATATGTTTTCACACACAAACAGGTGGGGCCAGGATGAATGTTTCTTATTTATTCAGAAGGTTGTGAAGGATTGTCAGGTATCAAATTACCTTTTTATTTTTTTTATTTTTGAAAAAACCCAACAATGTGGGCCTGACTGTATTAGTCTTAGCCAGACATTTCATGGACCAGCCATGCTGTCTGACTGGTGGCTTGAGAATGGAAATTACAGCCAACAGTTGACATTCAAATATGACACAATCAGATTATGTCAAGGAACAAATAGTTGGCCCCACGTACAGTTTGTATGTCTTAAAAAATATTAACATTGAACCTATATATTTTATCAAAACTAAAAGAAAATCAAGAAATCTGAAGATATGGAGAATGAAAAAGAGCACTGCTCCAAATCAATGCACACAAATAATAACCCACGATGAGGTTCAATAAGTCTGGCTAATAATAAATTAGTAATAAAGAGTGTAGGGAAGAAAACTACATAATTTAAATACGCATCCAAGTTTGTACAAGACATTGACAAGAATACAGATACTCACAGATTCGGCTTCCCAACCACTTCCAAAAAAGAAATCCACAGGCTCAAAGCCCCTGCAGTCAAAAACCATCACTGGAGCAAACTTTCCCGTTAAAGTAAGATCCAGGCTCAGCGGTTTTCCTCGTCCTGGGATCATGAGGACAGTCCCATCCCTCCCACAAAATTTGCACTAAAAGTAATGCCATCCAAAGCATGAATGTCAGATAAAATACATGAAACAAACTATGGGGTGTCACCCAAAAAGTCTATTAGAGAGATCCACAATCTAACATACAAATATGAATAAAAACAATTTTCAATTCTTTGGTTTCACTTCACAGTTTCCTACAGTATCAAAGAAACTATATCACACAAGCACACAAGATCCGATATCATTACAAAATATAGATCAGGATTAAGAAAGCAATACCAGATAGCGCTGATAGAGATCAAAGAAGCTTGGAAAACAATAATAGATTGATAGACGAAATTGCTTGTGGAGAGGATCCTCAAGCTTGTCTTATATATACAGAAGATTTCCAAAAAGATTACAATGTACAGTTGTGTGATTGCTAAGAACAAGTAATTTACAGCACTGCACAAATGAATCAAGTAATTTACAGCACTGCACAAATCGTGATTTATGCACAAGAATGGAAACATAATCTTCAAGATAAGGCATGACAGAATGAGTCAGTCAAGCTTATCTACAGTGGGCCTTGGCTGTTGGACCAGGGCCGAGGTCGGCCCATTAGTTTAGGCCCATTGGGCCCAAGGTTATGATCACCCATTATCTTTACACCCCCCTTCAAGCTGATGATGCGGTAGCAACAGAAGATTGCTCAGAAAAGTACTGAAGTGAGAAAAGGTTTGAGCTTTAGTAAAGAGATCCGCTGCATTATCTTGGGAAGGAACCTGATGAAGGGTGAGAGTGCTGAGTTTAAACTGCTGCCGGACAATGTGACAGTCAATCTCAATATGCTTTGTCTGTTCATGAAAAACTTCACTTTGAGTGATTTTGATGGCACTCTGATTGTCGCAGTACAAAGGGGTAGGAGTTCGAAGATGGATTCCAAAGTCATGCAAGAGCCACCGAAGCCAAATGATTTCAGTTGTTGTGTCGGCAAGAGCTCTATATTCAGCTTCTGCAGAAGAGCGAGATGCTAGAGCTTGTTTCTTGCTTTTCCAGGATACCAAGGAGTGACCAAGGAAAATACAAAATCCAGTGGTGGACCGACGATCATCAGGGTCACCGGCCCAGTCAGAGTCAGAGAAGGCACGAAGAGCAAGAGAGTTGTCTGATGAGAGTAACAGCGCATGAGTCTGAGTTCCTTGAAGATAGCGGAGTATGCAAAAAACAGCACCCCAATGAACCGAAGTGGGTTGAGCTAGAAATTGGCTAACCCGATGAATTGCAAAGGCAATATCAGGACGAGTGATGGTAAGGTAGACAAGACTACCTACTACTTCACGGTATCTAGTAAGGTTTGACAAAAGTACCCCATCGGTCTTACTGAGACGAGTGTTAGATTCCAGTGGAGTAGTAACAGGAGTGAGATCAGTAAGACCCGCACGCTTGATGATGTCAGAGCAATACTTAAGTTGAGATAGTACATATCCATGCGTAGAGTATCCCACTTCAATACCAAGAAAATACCGCAAAGGTCCTAAATCTTTCATCTCAAACTATTGATGAAGGAACTGTTTAAGTGCAGCAATACCATCATGATCATCTCCGGTAATAATCATATTATCAACATAGAGAAGAAGAATAACTATGCCCTTGGAAGAATTGTGATAAAAGAGGGCACTATCATGTGAGCTCTGATGATAACCAAAGGAAGTTACTGCGGTAGCAAAGCGTGCAAACCAGGCCTGTGGAGCTTGTTTCAAGCCATATAAAGCTCGCCGAAGATGACAAACATAGGTAGAAGGAGAGGAGATTCCAGGTGGGGGAGTCATATAAATGTCCTTAGTGAGATAGCAATTGAGGAAGGCATTTTTCACATCAAGTTGATGAAGAGACCACCGTTGGATAGCAGCAACAGAGATCAAAATCCGAACTGTTGTCATCTTAGCAACAAGTGCAAACGTTTCTTCATAATCTATCCCATAGTCTTGTGTATATCCTTTTGCCACAAGCCGGGCTTTATACCGTTCTATAGAGCCGTCAGCCAGCGTTTTCACTTTGTAAATCCATTTACAACCAATGGTTTTCCTTCCAGGAGGAAGTGGAACAAGATCCCAAGTGTGATTTCGCTGAAGGGCAGCAATTTCTTCTTCCATGGCTGTCCTCCATTCTGGATATTTGGAAGCTTCTTGATAGGTGCGAGGTTCAAAATGTGAATGGACTGTGGCAAGAAAAGTGCAATACTGTGGAGAAAACAGATTAGTAGACACAAAACCATAGCGCTGAACTGGGGTTCGAGATCGCAAAGGATACCTCCGAGGCGGGGCAGAATCCGACGCTTCAGGAGCCACTTGGACAATGGTTGAGTCAGAGGAGGGGGAAATAGCTTTGGATCGTCGCTGGTAAACTTGAAGAGGCTTGGGTTCAGGAGATATGGGTTCTGAGGGGAAGAGATCTGGAAAAGGGTCGAGAGAGTGAATAGGAGAAATCAGTGCAGGTTGCTTGGTACGAGGTAAAGAGAAATAGGGCACATACTCAAGAAGAGTCACATTGCGAGATATCCTGAGCTTATTAGCTTGAGGATCAAAGCATCGATATCCCTCTTGTTCAATTCCATAGCCCAAAAAAACACAAATGGCTGATTTGGGGGACAACTTATCTCGTTCATGAGGTTGAAGAAGGACAAAACAAGTGCAACCAAAAACTCTGAGATGTGAGTAATTAGGACGGGTACCAAATAATTTTTCAAAAGGTGTTACCCCAGAGAGAACAGTGGAGGGCATTCAGTTGATAAGATACACAGAGGTGAGAACACATTCTCCCCAAAAGGATAATGAACCGATGAGGAACATAACATGGATCTAGCAGTTTCTATAACGTGACGGTGTTTGCGTTCTACGATTCCATTTTGTTAGGGAGTACCTGGACAAGAAAGCTGGGCTAGAGTTCCATGAGAAGCGAGAAGATCCTGAAATTTGTGTGAACGATATTCTCCTCCAGAATCAGATCGAAAAACTTTAATTTTGGCAGAAAACTGGGTGGAGATCATGTTGGCAAAATTAACATAGGCAGTAAAAAACTCAGATTTATGTTTTAACAAGTACAGCCAAGCGTATCTGGTGAAATCATCCACAAATAGGACATAATAGAGGGACCCTCCTTTTGTGGGTTGAGAAGCCGGTCCCCACAAATCAGAATGGACTAAATCAAAAGGTGAGTGTGAAAGAGAAACACTTTTATTAAATGCCAACACAGTTGGTTTGGAGATTCTACAATCAATGCAATCTGGAAAATGTCCAATATTGACTTTACCAAGACAATGACTTGAACTTAAAACATTTAACTTATTCTTAGACAAATGGCCTAGCCTAAGGTGCCACAAACTTGCAGAAGTTAAAAAGGCAGCAGAAGCAACATGGGAAGAGAATCCAGGGATGTGAAGAGTAGTCAAATGGTACAATCCTCCAATTCTATGGCCTGTCCCAATCTGGCTCCCTGAGCGAGGATCCTGCACAATGCAACCATGAGAGTCAAAAATAACTATGTATCCCATATGTGTAAGTTGACTAACAGAGATTAAATTAATAGAAAGACCAGGAATGCACAACACATTGGGCAAGGATAACAATCCTAAAGATGATGTGGAGGTGATGGACCCAATGGACTAAACCGGAAGAGTGGACCCATTAGCAGTGCAAATATGCATAGGAGAGGGAGGGGGACGACTAGTATGAAAGAAAAAGGTGTCTGAAGCCATGTGAGAGGATGCACCAGAATAAAAAATCCAAGTATGATGCTTACCTGTGAAGGAAGCCATGGTAGAAGCAGCTGTCTCAGCAGGAGTCAAATGCGAGGGACCAGAGGTAGTGGTGAGCGGTGCAGTAATAATCCCCGAACATGCTCATACTCTGGTCTAAGTGCCATGAGAAATTGTACCAATCTGGTTTCCTGTCTATATTGTTCAAAGGTGACAGAATCATTGGTACAAGAAAATTAGGGCTCCATTAAAGCCAATTGATCCCACAAGGCAGACATCTTGACATAGAAATCATGAATTGAATCTGATCCTTGACCAGCGTTCTTAATTTCTCATTCCAAATGATATCTCCGTGCAGAGTTAGACTGAACATAGAGACGCCCTAAGTAATCCCAGGCATCCTTTGGGTGAGAAAATTTAGACAATTGATTTCCTATTGAGGGAATAACTGAGTTTGCAATCCATGAATTTATTTTCCCAATTGAAGCTTCCCAATCTTCATAAGCATTATCTTTATTGTCAGGACAGGATTTTGTGTCAGTAATATACTTCCAAAGTTTTTGTCCTTTTAGAAAATTGGTCATCAGATGAGACCAATAGGCATAGTTGGTCCCATCTAAGATGACACTAATTCCGGATAATTTCTCAGCCATTGGGGATCACCAAATATGTCAAGTAACAGCAACAAAAAAAAAATTCCAGAAAAAAACAGTTCTGGGCGTGCAAATAACATGGAGTAGAAACCAGATTAAAGCCTTAATTTGTCTAACTAATCAGATCAAATAACAGCAGGGACTAGCCACCTAAAATGCGCACCCACACACCAAATTTGCATACGATCCAATGGCAGGACAAGAAAATCAATGGTACGGATAAAACTAGTGCTCAAAAACAACAATCAGAAGATTTCTTAGAATCAGACCAAAACAGTCCAGAAAAACAAACAAAAAATACCAGTGGTTCTTCTTAGATGGTCGAACCAGGAGGTATGATCCACAGTGGTCGTCAGGCACCAGTGGGGCCCACTATAAATCAATCAGTTACAGCCCTATGCACACGCACAATCTTCAAACGAAAATCACCAAAGAGCTCTGATACCATGATAGAGATCAAAGAAGCTTGGAAAACAATAATAGATTGATAGACGAAATTGCTTGTGGAGAGGATCCTCAAGCTTGTCTTATATATACAGAAGATTTCCAAAAAGCTTACAATGTACAGTTGTGTGATTGCTAAGAACAAGTAATTTACAGCACTGCACAAATGAATCAAGTAATTTACAGCACTGCACAAATCGTGATTTATGCACAAGAATGGAAACATAATCTTCAAGATAAGGCATGACAGAATGAGTCAGTCAAGCTTATCTACAGTGGGCCTCGGCTGTTGGACCAGGGCCGAGGTCGGCCCATTAGTTTAGGCCCATTGGGCCCAAGGTTATGATCACCCATTATCTTTACAAGTGCAAGTGCCTGAGGATAGTGGCAATAATTTAATTAATTCTTGTAGAGTATGGTTTTGATTTTTTAGTATCTGAGTCTCGCAAAAGTATGAAACAGTTTAGAACCATTTTTGGGTCACAATATGGCTCCATTTGATGCTTGTATTTTTACCTGAATAAAAAATAATACATTTTCATTAAAAAAGTGCATTTCCTCCTGCTCAGTTCATTCTACCTATTCTCTTTTGAGTAGAAAAGCAGAAATCATGACATAACGGGGCATGAGGGGGAGACATGAAGGAAAAGGATATGTGAGGGGGAGACATGAAGGAAAAGGATATGTACTGGATAGGGAAATAGGAAGCCAAACATGACTTACTTTTTCGCATCACCTAAAAACCAAGGTACATATCCATGAAAAAAGAAACAGCCACACATGGGCTAGAGCCCAGTTTTTATTTGGCACTATACAGAACAGATGAAAATTTTCTTTGTATTGCTTATCTAACACACATTTCTCATTTTAATAAGAGAAGAATGCTCTCTTATTTACTTATTAGTTGAATTGTTCACCCTAGCCCACCTGTGTAAGACAATTCACCAATGCACCACAATCTGCAACTTCGAGGAACTTAGATGGGTCAATTTGGTCACATTCCAAAACACAGATGCATAAGGTCATACAAAGTGGCCATGGAAAACCACACTCAGCAGCATGTCCAAAGAAATATATAAATATTGAGAAAAAAGATTTTCAGACTTTGTTGAGAAGTATAATAAAGAGTTCTCTTAAATACAAGAATAGAAGAAATATCAAGGCTTTGCAAAATAGCTTATCAACATGTATATGTTGTTCTAGAAAACTCTACTGATTTGTTGTAAATGCTAGAAGTCCCAAGCCCGGATAAGTAAAGGGGTTGCATCAGGTAGGTCGGCAAGCAGCATAAAACTTTTATTATGACTACAAAATGAATTTTAAGATGGAATGGTGAAATAGATTTCATGGAGTTGACCCCAACATAGTTGGAACAAGATATCGATAATGATGATGATGTTTCTAGGGTTAGACAAAATAATAATTGCAACAAATATACAATATAAGAATTATGTAGGATAATTGGAACAAAAAAATAATTCAAGAATTATATGGGATATGCATCAATAATCAAAATCAGAGATTTCATAGGGAATTCAAAAAGGGAAGGAAGAGCCCAAATCTGATTGGAGATCCAATCACGTATAGCATGCTTTCTTTAGGCAAAGATTCGTTCCCCAAGGGTGCAATGGATAAGGGTTGCCTTATTCAATACATGACAGCTCACTCGCATTGCAAAATCAGTTTTTGTGTACTAGCTGCCACAAGGAATCTAATAATCTCCCATGTGAGACCTTGTGATTTATTGCAAGATTTCCATCAAAGACCTAAGGGATTCATGCATATCATTTAATCATTGGAAGTGGTAAGTGTCATGCCTTGTAAGAAAAAATAGGGAAAAGATTTGTTTCTTTTTCAAAGGAAGATGTTGGCATTTAAATGCTATAACTTCTCTCGCTAAAAATTAGCCTAGCAGATAAATATGAGCAAATCAAGGAGAATAACTTATATTCATTCCTCAAATGCCATGGGGCGCTTTTGGCCAAAAAAACCAAGGGTATGAGGAATATTAGTATGCATCCTTCTCTCATCATAGGGTGAGGAATATTTACATGGCTTTCCCAATTTGTACTTGAATATTTCTCTTTTTCATATAGCTTTTTGTCTTTTGCATATTAATATATCCAAATATGAAAGTGTCCCTCACCATAGGATGCATACTAATATTCTCCAATATATACATATATATATGTCCCTCACCTTTTTTAGACCTAATATGGTCAAAAAGGTGTCATGAGGTGTGATAGTTTTATCTTTTTGCACATTAATACTTTCCAAATATGGAAGTGTCCCTCACCATAGTGTGAGGAACATATGCACATGAATATTGGCCATATATTATATATAAAGACACACACACACACTTTTGGTGACATGAGTAGTGTTAATGGATCGGGATCTCACGGGCCAAAACCCACTTGTACAAATAAACCCAGCCCATTTAGTTAGTCAAACCAATATCTGTACTGATAATGGATCTAGATCTCGCAAGCCAAACCAGTTTGGCCTGTGAGATCCAAATCCAATAACAAGTAGTTCATTCTATGATGCGAAGTTGTGACTAGTTGGCTCCGATTTTGTATTAAATTTTCTTAGTTAACCATTCCTACTAAACTTTTAAAGTATTAGTAGAGGCAGCATAAATACCACTCGATTAGGGCACTCCTCAACACCAAACAAGGACATTTTACACTACGTGGAAAGATTGTGGAAAAACCACCAAACAAACATGCATTAAATTAGATGAATGAGCTTAATAGGAGTACGGGTTGGGCTTGGCTAGCATACACTTGGGCTCGAGTTCAGCATTGGGGCTCACATGAATTTACAAAAGGTGGAGCTTTTTGAACCAAGAACCATTTCAAAAATGTGTTGCACAGCCTCGAGGAGGGAGGGGTGCGTTCAGGCTCATCCTGGTCCTGACTTGCAAGATAAACTACATGGATTTTCCATCTTTAAATCTCTCCAAAAAACAACAGTATATGCTCAATACGTCTATCCTAAGTGAAAATCTGTCA
Source organism: Sextonia rubra (assembly GCA_037013555.1). Taxonomy (NCBI): domain Eukaryota; kingdom Viridiplantae; phylum Streptophyta; class Magnoliopsida; order Laurales; family Lauraceae; genus Sextonia; species Sextonia rubra. The sequence continues at coordinate 28,991,835 of JASUAD010000018.1, forward strand.
TGCTTAGAACTTGATTACAATTCCAGTTACATGAGAACAACTGCTCATAATTAAGTAAAGCAGTAAACAAAAGGAAAGTAAAAGAATGCATTTGTTTATTTGGTGGAATTTAAATGTTCCAAAGATCAAAGCAGTTTATACTAGGATACTTCTAAGTTTTTGGAGCAAGTTTCCAACACTAGGAAATGTAGAATGTGGGGTGTTTAATTTAGTACAACAAAAAATTCAAATTCACCTAGACAAAAAAAGAAAACATGAAAAAGAGAAGAGGAGATCCAATATCATATGCTAAAGCATAAAGTTTTTTACTATGGAAAGAACATATATTACTGTGGAGATATTATACAACATGAGAAGAAAAGATAAAAACAAATTTGCAAGAAAAGAGAGAGGAAACCAACAAATAGCAAGCAACTTTTAAAAACATGGAATATTTTCTCCAAAGGATTAAATTTCAACAATAGACTGAAATTGTCATTGCTTATTCAATGATCAACCACACACGAAGACATACTCAATAACTTTGAAAAAGAGGTTTTAGAACCCACAAGAAAGAATTTTCTAATAGGCAGTTATGGACAAATCAACCATAGTTACATGTGAATCTGTCAATACATACATCAAAGAATAGCTCAAAAACAAACAATGTCTAAACATTCAAGAATGATGTTTTCCCCTGTTTGGTGTGAAATGTCTGGGTGCAATAATGCTTGTCAACTACATTTGGCTCCAACTTAAAAGCTCAAAAGTTAGCCTTTTGGTTCTTATGGTCCTTGAAGCCAAGGTACCAAAAAAATCAGGGGGTGGCGGGTGGGAATCTTTTCTTACTAAAGTCAGAAGAGGAAAAAAAAACATGATGTCAAATATCACCAAATACATTTGGATAGAAACAAGATGCTCTAGTAAATTAGAGACATGTTTATCAAGTGAAAGAACTGATAAAAAAATAAGGGCTCCAACCCTCCCAAAAAAGGCTGATACGGTATAATATTAGGATATAGATCTCTTCACTGTAAATACAATAGAACCACTGCTTACAATTTCTCAAGCTATGTCAAGGATCTAAAAGTAAACAGAAAAGATAACCAAAATGCTCTCCTTGATAGGTAATCTGGGAATGGGATACTCATTACTTGTTTATGAATGGTAACATGACTCAAACCTGCAACAACTTGGTTGCAACAAAGAGAACCATCCAATAGTGCAATGAGACTTGTAGCAACATATTCAATTTGGACCCAAAATACAAACTACTTGTGAAAAACAACAGTGAGTCAGGACACATTCTTAAGTACCTCACCCACAAAGGGCGCGGGTGCAATGCTGAGGAATCCGAAAACAATACATATGGAAACACAATAAAAATAAACAACAACAATAATAGTAACCAACAAATGCAAATAAAATCATTACAATATCCCAACAATTAAATGGTTAAGAGCAACAACAACAAACACAATGGTGATGGTGACTATGACCATGGTGAACATGATGATGGATGTTTCCAAGGAATGCAGAAGTCACACCGCTTATCTGTCCAAATTAATATCTTACATTTCAGGGACATCCAAATGCACCCTCATCAACATCATCTTAGTTATCATTTTGGCCTTACCACTGCACCAATACCTACATCCCATTTTGCTGTCCCAAATATATCCACCCACCTCATCATCATCATCATCATCATCATCTTATCCATCTAACATCGATCCTGGGCATCCGAAAAAAACCCCAAAAATGCCCAAATCACAAATGACCCCTTACCCACATCATGAACAACATCATTAGAACGATCCCAACAATCCCATCATTCCATTTTCCATATCTAAGACCCAAAACATCACAACAACAAACACCCAACAATCCATATCAATTAAAAACAAAATCAAAACAAGAAATCTCAACAATATGCATCCTCCGACACAAAATCCAAGAAACAGAACAAACCCCAAATTACAAAAGACAAAAAAACGCATACCCTTTGAGCGAGATTGGTAGTTCCCTTCCCATTTGGAACAGGAACTGTTTCAGACAGAGAAACGCACGTATGTTTCTGGGTCACCTCGTGACAGTTCCCGCATTGCAGCTGAACATAAACAAGGAAAATGAAAGGAACCCAAGAGTTCAATCAAGCCCAACATCAAAAATCTCCAAGAAGAAGCCACGAATTCAGATCAAATCGAAGAAAAGAAGGAAGAGAGATTATGTTGGAATGCCTTGAAGAAGTAGCGGAAATCCGAGCTGTCACAGCCTCCCTGGGGCTGCAAGCTGATGATATTCTCAAACTCTCCTGTGATCTGCAACTGAAAATTCACCATCTTCAGATCAGTAGAGATTTTTCTGCAATCTCTCTTCTTCTTCTTCCTCTTCTGTCTGATATGGAATGGTTCCTACTTCAATCTGTCATTTGTGCATTTTAAGCTACTGTGCGCCGCTGCACAGGGTAGGACCGTCCGCTTCAATTTTTTGCCGAATCAAGTAGGCCATCCGGAGCTTACATCGTAGCCGTTCGATAGAGGCTGAGGCACGGGTCCCCAGAGCGTGGATCCAGTAGAACACTAGAAATCCACTGTGGGCCCACCTTTCAAAATCCAACTGATGTGAGCATAAATTTCATGTGTTTGTTCATGTTTTACTCCTCCACTACCAACCTGTGCTTTGTTTCAACAAGAGGGTTTTTAGAAGATTCCCTTAAAATGAAAAATTCTAAATTTGAGTGTGTTTTTTTTTTCTTTTAACTCTTACATAGATGATTATTTGGGCATTGAAGTAGAAATACCAAACATGACCTCGGCCTCAGCCTCCTGCAAATAAATAAACTTATTTCTAGTGAATCTAGACCCTTGTGAATATAGACACTAGAATGAGACCAAAAGGGAAAGGAGTTTGATTATGCAACTTAAGCTTTGTATGTAGCTTTTAAAAAGATTTTTTTTTTTTTAAAAAGTCATCTAATGGTTGATTTTTACCTGAAACTAGGGCTCCATTTGGGTTTGGATGATTGGGTTTTTACCTGACAATTAAGTATTTTTTGTGCAAAAAGTACAATTAAAAAGTGTATTTCCTAAACTTCATTTCATTCTAGCTGATCCTTCTTTTAGTAGAAAATAGAAACCATAAAATAAGAGAGTAGAAGATAGGGCTATGGAGAGGAAATGTGTTTGGTAAAGAAGGAATTCAACCCCTACTTTTGATATTACCCGAAAAATTGAATAGCAAAAAACAGTATAGAAACTAATTTTGCCCAATGCAGAACAAAATAGTTGATAATTTTCATTGTGTTACTTAAATCTAACACTTAATGAACCACCATGGTCTGAATTGGACTTTTGGCATCCCTTAAGCCAAGCTCTTCAAACCAATCTTCCTCTTGTGAATTAGCTCTAATCCACGTTTAAACGTATCAAACTATTGCTCCTATGTTTTCTTCTAATAGGAATTATTGCTCATCATTGGATTCAATCTCAATAAACATTATAAACTTCCACTATTTCTAGCCATTAAACTTTTTGGTGAAGTAGGCATTAAACTTGGGCACTTAAAATAGGGTTAAGGTTCATTTGATCGAAACTAGGGATCATCAGTGCCTAAAGTTGATGATATTTAAGACCTGGTCTATTGAGATATGCAGCTGAAAATTCACAGTTTTCAGATTCTTTTTCATCCCTGTTCTCCAACAAGATATGGGATTCTGGAACACAAAAACCTTCCAAGGCTCCAGGTTAAGCTTCAGTGCATTCATTGCTTGCACAGAATAGAAGCATTCACGTAAATAATTTACGGGACCATAAAAGTGATTCCACTTCCTTATTTGGGCTATCAACAATCAGCCATAAGTCACCTGATGGGTGGGGCCGCTCATATAATGAAATGGCCTAGTACGGCTAGTGGACCCTCTCATATGAGGCCAGGCCACTAGAATGGTGATAATCTGATTAGGTTATACTTGGCTTTGGTTTGAGCCGTGAGGCCATATATTTTAATGGCTTCTCCATCAGGAACGGTTTGAGCGTCTTTTGTGCAAAGAACCAAAGCTCCAGGGTCCCCTATGGAGGCATGAATCATGGGGGATGGTATGTCTGAGGGTGCGAAACATCGCTCATCCATTTGGGAAGTCCAGGCCCTCCAGGGGTGTTCATCGGTTGGGCCAGATCGAGCCAGACCTGGGCCCAGCCCGGTTTAGCCAGGCTTGAAGTTCATGTTTTGATTTTGAGCTGGGCCTTGACCTGATTAGGCCCAATTAATACATGGGCTGGGCTGGCATTTAGTAGTAAATAGCCCGAAGCCTGGCCCGGCCCATATAAATTAATGTTAATAAGGCGCATAATTACGTAAGGTCTAGGTGATCAACGTAGTTTTTGTTCTTTCAAAGGGAAAGCGATCTGGGTTGTTGATCTCTTTGTGTCCATCTTCCATCATTGTCTCGCCCTTTTTTGTTCACTTTCCATTAGCATTATTCCAATAACCTTATAAATCTCAATATATTCATTGTTCTCATTTCTTCATCCAACATTGAGATTGTGCAATTGCCAAGATCTCTGATTTTCCATTGCAAATTCAAATTTTTATATTCATAGGCAAGGTCGAACCTGAGTGGAAGCACGTGGGTGTGGCCACATCCATCACATGTCACTCACACCGCAGTATGCTTTCAAATCTTATATAAAATTTTGAGTTTACTATAAAAAATCCAATAAAAATCATGGGGCCCACCATCAGAATCTACATAAAATCTTCAATTTGCCTCCAAAACCAAATTATCTATTAGGGTCTATACCCCTCAAATAAAAATCCTAAGACCATCATGGCGTTGATTCAGTTGGTTTGAGCTTTAGGTTTGCTCTCCAAGTTCTCAAATTCGACTCCCGCCTTATTTTGGTATTATATATGTGGCCATGAATCAATGTAGTACCCCCTTTTTTTTCAATTTATGAGGAAAAGTAATAAATATTTAGGCAACAATACACCATCTAGTCCTACAAAAGATCTACTCTAATGAGAGAGTAGTTTTGCAAGGATATCGACACAACTGGTAAATTGGCATTCT